>JANHGL010024266.1:0-66639 GCA_024611195.1 Ceyx melanurus
TGTTTTAGTTCCTTTTTCTAATCACTAAGTCTCTCTCCCTTATTCCTTTTCTCTCCCCTTTGGGGAGGGAGGGGGGTCAAAAGAGAGCAGTCTGTTATCGGTCTGGGGGTTGCCCTGACTCCAAACCACGACAGACAGGTGAGACTTAAACTTCTCATTTCTACTTTGGTGTCAAGTGTGCAGAAACATATCCCATGCAGTGACCAAGCTCCAGGAGAGCTGGGAGTGGTTGCTCAGAGACACGGGAAAGCCCCAGATGTGCCACATAGGAGACATCATTGAACCCAGCAGGATGCCTTGTAACTTAGTGTTACCTTTTTTTTCCCTCACATAAGAAAGAACAGAGATCAGCAGAAAAAATTGCCGGGTGTGATGCTCATCCTCTTGCTGAAATACCACAAGAGGTGGAAAACCCTACTAATTTTTCTCCTGGTTAAAAAGGATCCTGGTAAAAGGACTTATTAAAGTTGTGATAGAAAAAGCTTCCCCATTCTTCCTTCACCCCAGGGTACAGGCATGCAGCACGGCCACTTGTCCACACAGACAAGCTCAAAGATCGAGAGGAATGTGGTAATTTTTTTTTTTTCATCCACAGATTACTTTCCTCCCAGTAATCTCAGCTGCCATTTGTAATAGTAGCCAATCCCACATCCTCAGACAAAATCTGCTTTTCAAGTGATGATGTCCTTTTTTATAATAAATGCTGCCAACTCCCAGCAGTGATAGCTCACAAACAATCAGCCAGAGGACAACGGGAATGCTCTTTGAGATGCTGTGCAGAATAGATCATCCACTGTACAGCAACAAATCAAATTTAGGGAGAAAAAATTTGAAAACAAATTACCAGCAAGATATTTCAAGCTGACAGCAATTTGGAGCAACTTAGGTCTGTCTGGTAAGAACTGTATTCCTTTTATTTCCCTGTCAATAGCAGCCACCTTATGAGATTGGTTTCTCGTTGATGATTCTCTTGTCTGGAACAGAAACTCCCGAGTACACTTAAGTTGATAACCTCTCTTTGATCACATTTTGGTAGTGATGCTTTTCACCTTGACAACAGGATTTCTCCCTTTGGATGAGGTTTTCATGCTTAACAAGTAATTTGGTTGTGGGGCTTCCAGCCTCAGGACTTTCTGGTGCAGTGCAGGCAGTGTGGACTGAGGCTTGGGCTCAGGGCTGGGAATGGTGGTGATCTAAGCACTAAGCTGCTCTGCCTCAGTTTCCCTGCTATTACAACAGCACAAAAACTGCTTGGTCGGATTTCTCCATCAGAGAGGAATAATGAATACTGGCTAGTAAGATCTTCCCCTTGACGATGCTGCAACGCAAATGGTTAAGGGTGCTCCTCCATGACCGCACCTCCCGCTGCAGGCTGACAACACCTCTCCCAGTGCCCAGAGGAGCAAAGTGCAGCTCTGCACTGCGCCTGTGCGTTCGCGGGAGCACACGGGGAAGGGACTGTCGGGTACCGTGCAACCTCAGCCTTACACAGCCCCGCCCTCGCCATGAGTTAACGTAGCAGGTGGAGCTCAAAGGCACTGTGGCCATGACAGACGCTTGGGTGGAGGTGGAAGTTGGGGAGAACCCATGAGTTCGTGTATTTCTGCACCATGGCACCGAGGACTCATCTCCTGCTGAATGTGGTGCTAAATGGTTAATTATGAAGGCAGGTCATTAATGTCTGTCGGCAAGCTCGGAGAGGAGGCAGCAGGAAGGAATGTGTCGGGGGTAGCAGGGAATGCAGCAGTGCTGACATGCCCTGAGCAGGAGACACATAAAAAGAGAGCACTAGTCTGTAATTTGTCTGCAATTTCTCCTCGAGAAGCAATGAAAGTTTACGACCAGCCATGGCCATGCCCATCTATCACTTCCAGAATGTGGCAGATAAAAATAGGTCGGAATTGCACTGAGGAAAAGAGAATTTTGACATTGCTTTGAAAATTCTTTGTGGCCAAGTGCTTTGGAAGAGGGATGCCAGCTGTGGCCAAGAGGCATTTTGTTCACCCTTGGACAGCACATGCCAGGCCCTGCTCATCGCCAGGAATAAGTCTCGGCCGAGGGAAGCCAGCTGAACACTGGAATTCAACTGTTTAAATCCATAGAAATGAAAGGATTTGTGCAGGCTTAGTGAAGCCCCAGCTCCCCTCAGGGGTCACATCAGCCTTGGACAGGAGATCTCTTTTCATATTGTCTTCTCAATCACCCCACTTGGTGCTTGGGGACAGTTTTTACCCTACTGAAGCTTTGGGTGATGCTGTTGAGTTTCCCGGCAGTGTCAGTTTGGTGCTCCACATGTAGGGTAAGGTGCTGTCAGCATGGGATTTGTTTCCTCCACTGGCTTCTGCTTTGTGTCTAGCATTTGGCAGTAACTTACTCATCAGGAGGGAGGAAAGCCTTGATTCAATGACAGTTTAAATTTGTAGCTTAAGCTGTGGTCCTTAACACCCTAAATTAAAATCACCCGGCACTTGTCTTGCCCAGCATCCCCCCAGCTAGAGCAAGAACTCTCCAAAGCCTTCTCATTCAAGCAGTGCCTTAGAAACTAAAGCCCTATTGTCTATTCTCCGTGGATATTAAATACTCAGTGATGTAACAGAGGTTCCATTTAAAATTAAGGAATTGGTTGTTTGGGGTTGTGTTTTTTTTCCCCAGGTGCTCTTGGCTAAGCTTTCCCTCCCTGCACAGTCCCCCCTCCCACTCTGGGAACCACATTTCAGTGTGCTCTACTCCCTCAGTCTTTAGAGCAGTTTAGGATCTTTCCAGATGGGAAGTGCCATAGAAATGTAGAACCTTATTAATTAAAGGCTGAAATAGATGCAGTGTGTGGAGGTCAGTGACTCATGCAGCAGGATTCTCAGGCTTCTGCTCTGCATTGCCTCGGGGCACTTCTTTGAATGTTCCCTTCTCTGGGGCTATGTCAGTTTTCTTCAGAAAGGTTGGAGAACCAGAGGTGAATGCAAACTACTCTGCTTAGGCTGTTCCCAGCTGGCAGAGCAGCAACCAGTGAACACAGCCCATGCTGAGCCTTTGAGGACAGCATCATTTCTCCTCATTACAGTTTCTGTTGTGTTGTGTTGTGTTCAGGACCTCTGTGCATGTGTGTGGATGTGGATGCTGCTCGGTGCTGGCAGCCCTGATTCTTCTGGTCACTCTGGCCTTATGGATCTCTTCTGGGTTTCTCTTTCCAGAGGCCCCAGGAGCACTCAGTGGTGGAGGAAAAAACACTGGCTTTCAGTTTAGATCCCGTGGCTTTGTGAGTATGAACCAGGGTGTATTTAATAGAATCACAGAATGTTTTGGTTGGGAGGGACCTTAAAGATCTTCTAGATCCAACCCTGCTGCCATGAGCAGGGACATTTCCCACTAGACCAGGTTGCTCAAAGCCCCATCCAAGCTGGTACTGAGCACATCCAGTGCCAGAGCATCTATAATTTCCATGGGTAACTCATTCCAGTGTCTCACCACCCTCAGAGTGAAGAACTTCCTAATTTCTAACCTGAATTTCCCCTCTTTCAGTTTGAAACCCTCATCCTGTCACTACAAGCCCTTGTAAAATGTCCCTCCCCAGCTTTCCTGTAGGCCCCCTTCAGATACTGAAAGGCTACACTAAGGTCTCCCCAGAGTCTTCTCCAGGCTGAACAACCCAAACTCTCAGCCTGGCATCTTATCAGAAGGGTTCCATCCCTTATATTTCTAGTAGACAGTTTTTCTTGGAGAGGGTGGTCAGTGAATAGTGAATACAGTAGCTCTTGAGCAGTGAGCATCCATGGCTGGAGCTCTGGCTGGCACCAGAGCTCAGAGGCATTGCAGTGTTGATCGGGGCAGTAAGGGCTGATCCTCAGTCAGCCAGTGGTGACAGAAGGAGCCCAGTGTAGATGCAGATGTACTGGTAAATCCATTCTCCTCCTGAGGTTTGTTTCATCAAGGTGGGTGTTGTAGCTGTTCTGCTGCCATGTTTAGCTTAGGTGGTGCAGCTGCAGTCCCACCAAACCACCTATGTGGTTTCCACTCTGCTAATGAAATGCTGAGATGTGCATGGCCCTGGGACATTGGGATTTGATTCCTGCCTGTGAGGCTGTTTGTTCCTAACTAGATCTTGGGGAGTCAGCTCTTTATGTATCTGAAGAGGAATGGTGATGCCCCACAGCTGCATGGGAACACTGAGACAATACTAGGAAGCCTCCAGGACTTGATGCCACAACATCCATGAAATGACATTTTTGCCAGACCCCTCAGTACCTTTTCTGTGTTGCTGGCTTCATCAGCCACTGGCCCTCTGGGAACGAAGCTTTTTGGGGCAACCCCTGTAGCAAAGTTCACTTCACTGCAAGGTCCCTGCCCTGCTCCTGGCCCCCTTGCTGACACCTCTGCAGACAGCAGAGGTGACAGGGCTGCACCATATAACTGTTCCTCTGCAGTCAGAGCAGCTGGTGGCACTGAGCAGCTGCCATGGAGCTGTCCTTGCTGCATGGGTGACATCAGCTTGCAGAGAGCCTCAACCCTCTGGTATCTGGACTCATTCTTTCATTATATTTTTAGTATTTCCTCCATGGGTTGACTGTTGCCCTTTCAGCCCCTCCTGCAGTGACTTCCACCCATCATTCTCCACCTTCTCCACTTTTCCCAATTCCTTTTATGTCTCTCCCTCTGAATTCCCCCATTACTATCTCCTGCCCTAGCAGTCCCATCTTTGCCCCTTCTCTTCCAACACTATCTTCTCACCAATAACAAAATAAAATAACTTTTTTAAAAAAAACATAAAGATGAAACACACATTTTGAAAAGGGTGTGAACAGCCTCACGGAGCCACTGCTTTGTTTCAGCAGTGTTGTGACAGAAACAGAAAATTCATTTCCAGCTGAAGTATGTAATTTTGACCCAGTGTAGTCTGGGACCAACAGGCAATGTTGTTGCCCCAGCTTCTACATCAACAAGACACTTCCTTGCTTGACACACAAACCTACCCCAGCATTTAACAGCAAAAAGGCAGCTTCCCTGCTGTGACTATGCCTACAAGGGTGTCTTCAGGTGGAGACTGCCCTTGTGCACACATCTGACTAAGGTGGCTGTGCTGCCAGGAGTATACAAGTGCCACCCATGCTCTGTTCTTGCATGCTAAGCCTTGAATTGCCCTAACAGAGGTGAAAGTAAAAGTGTTGGTTTATTTTATGCACTCAACGACCTACTAGCAGTTTGGCTGCAGTGGCCTCTCCTCTCCCCAGGCTGGCTTTGGTTTTCACCTAGAGAAAAGGGATGAGAGCAACATTTAAAAAACCCCAGGAAAATGGGATTACTAAACTACAAATGTCATTAAAGGACAATTTGGGGTCAGTCAGAAAACTTCTAACTCATTTCTCAGAATGGATTAGGTTTTCAGGCTGCCAGCACAGCCCAATGCTGTCTTCATTTACTGGATGGGAGGTGTTAAGTATTGTTCCTGGGTGCTTGTCTAAACAACACCCTGCATTTTAGTCGTGTTGACAGATCCTGCCACCTTGTTCCAGAGAGAGCTGTTAATTAAGAGACAAAGTCCAATCCCAACCTCTCTGGCTCTATTTTTACATAATTTTATTTTTTTGTTTGTAGAGTCTTTTAACTCTCTCCATGAGCCAACAGACCTGCCAGCTGATCTACTTTTTGCTTCGCTTTTTAGTGCCGCAGTGCAGAACGTGTGATTCTCCACAACTCCAGGACTTCTACCTTTGAGTTTGTAGTTTTAAAAAGGGATTTTTATTTTTTTTTTTAATCTGACATTTTGTCCTGAAAGGATGTGAGACGTGCAGAACCGCCAAATGTGGAAGCCACCACAGGAGGCCAAGACATGATATTAAAAGGAGTAATGAAAGAAAGCAAGCTATTGAAGTGTAAACTCAATTTTACTTTGAGTATGCTACAGATCAGAAATGAGTAGTTTGAATCCCTGGTGCAATTGACACCAAAATATTAATGGCTCAGTACAAGCAGGAAATACAAAAAAGCTTTAAAAATTTTGTTTTCTCTGTTTCCAGAGGAGAGGACATTTGTTAAGGCACTGAAGACCCTATATTATTTTAATACCATGTATCTCAGTCAGTAGCATAATTACAGATCTCGCTTTCAATTAACTTCACTCACTGTCAAGGTTGGACTCCTGATTCCTGTTTTCTTTTGGGATTGTAAAACAATGGTACTCTGTTTCCTTGCCTTGGATCCCTTTTTTTGGATTAAACCTGCAGGAAGGAAAAAGACAATCTAAATCGCTGCAGGACACCATCTGCCTGCCCACGGGAAAGGCAAAACTCAGAATCAGGGCTGTGCTGAAGCCATTGAACCAGGACCCAGAGGAAAGTCACAGTCCCAAACCATGGTGTGGCTTCACCAAGATACTGACCTGGGGGTAATCCCCTTGTGAATCCCCATGGGCTGCCTGAATCCCCAGGCTAAATTATATACCTTTAATGAATCAATCTCCCTGTGAGGTTGCCCAGTCTCTCTTTTGCTTAATATCAAAGGATGAAGTGAGTAGATTCAGGTGTCTCAGAAGTGCTGGCAAATGATTCATGAAATACATTACATTTATTCATTTGTTCTTACAATCCAGTACAAGTGTAAGTTCTGTAGAGACATCTGTATTAAAAGCCATCTTGAAACACACCATGAACAATCCCAGAGTCATTTGTTGAAGGCTAAAAATGGTCACTCTCACACAAGAGGCTCACTGAGACTTTTTCAAATAAGCCTTTGAAACAGATCACTGCTTAAAGACAACTCTCCCTGTCTGCAAACTCTGGATTGAGGTTGGGCCCTTCAAACCTCCCTCTGAGGGGGGACTCTGGTGGTCCAGCTTGTACCACTGAGAGTTTTCTTGCCTGTATTCTTGTTATTAGAGGCATTGGCATGAAAACAAGCCTCTTCTAAAAGCAGTAGCTCTTGATAAGGTTAGTACACTTTAGGTTCTAAACACAAAAGACCAATTTGCTAAAAGCAAGTTACAATTTTTTCCCTCCATCTCCTTCAAAACTGTTATAGAACCATAGGCTCACAGGATGGTTTGTGTTGAAAGGGACCTTTCAAGCTCATTTAGTCCAACTCCCCTGCAGGGAGCAGGGACATCTGCAACTAGAGCGGGTTGCTCAGAGCCCCAGCCAACCTCACCTGGGATCATGCCAGGAATGGGGCGTTGATCACCTCTCTGGGCATACTGAGACAGGGTCTCACCACCCTCAGCATCACAATCTTCCTTCTCTACAGTCTAAATCTCCCTCTTTCAGCTTAAACTCTCACCCCTTGTCCTGTCCTAACAGGCTGCTCAGAAGTCCATCCCCATCTTCCTGACAGGCCCCTTGAAGCCCTGAAAGACCCCCAAGAAGTTCTCCCTGGAGCCTTCTCCAGGCTGAACACCCCAACTCTCCCAGCTTGGCTACCCAGCAGAGGGGTTCCAGCCCTCTCAGCATTGCTGGGGCTCCTCTGGCCCTGCTCCAACAAGTCCCTCTCTCTGCTGTGCTGAGGCCTCCAGAGCTGGACCCAGCACTGCAAGGGGGTCTCCCCAGAGCACTGGGAGCAGAGGGGCAGGATCCCACCCCTCTCCCTGCCGCCTATGCTGAGGGTGCAACCCAGGGTGCCATTGGCTGGCTCAGCTCCCTCTTCTCACCCTCAGCACCCCCAGGTCCTTCTCTGCAGAGCTGCTCTCAGTCCCTTCACCCCCAGCCTGGGCTGATACCGGGGGCTGCCCAGACCCAGGGGCAGGCTCTTGCACGTGGTTAATACAAAGCCAAGTTTTGAGCTAAATAGTTTTGAAAACGAGGTGGGGCTGGAGAAGGCTGTGGGGGGGCTTTAGGGAAGGCCTCTCCTTTTCACCTGAATGGGCCACGGCCCCTCGGGGAGCAGCTGAAGCCAGTTTGCCGGCAGGTGAGAGCGGGAGGGAGCCCCGAGCGACGCCCCAGGCGCCCTCACCTGCCGGCGGGCGGTGCCGCGAAGGGTGCGGGGGCGGCGCGGCGGGCGGTGCTGGGAAGAGCGGCCGGGCCGGGCCGGGGAACGTGGGGCGGGGAGGCGCCCGGAAGAGCCGATTTCCTCCGCGGGACGGGAGCGGTGTCGGGAGAGAGCGAGAGACAAAGCAGTCGGAGGGAAGCGAGCAGGCGGCGGTGAGTCGGTTTCCTGCTTCCCGGTAAAGTTTGCGGAGGGAGTTCGGGCGCGGGGCCGCCGCCCGGTTTTTCTCTCACTTGGAAAGTTTTGCGCTGGGGAGGCGGCCTGGGCCCTGCCTGCCGCCGCTTCTCTGGGAGCGGAGGCGGGGAGAGCGGAGCGGGCCGCGTCGCCGCCGCTGGGGCGTGGGCCTCGGGCCGGCCGCGCTGGGAGGCCGTGCTGGGCCGGGGATGGGTGGGAAGGGGGCTGGGAACTCCTGTGCTGTGGGTTGCTGAATGTTTTTTTCTGGAAGTGCCGAGCGAGCCCGGTTCCCGGAGAAGTTTCGGTAGCGGTGAGGCCGTGCACAGAGGCTCCTCCTAGCGCAGCCGGGGCCGCCCCGGCGCTGCTCTCCGGACGTGGGCCCGGGGAACACAGAGCTAGTCCTGAGCCCGATGTGCTCCCGCTGCCCCTTCTTCCTCCTCCCGACCCCCCGAGTGGCTCTCAGCGGCGCAGCCAAAGCGAGCATCCTCCCTCTCGGCCGAGTTGGTGTTTCCGATTCAAAACACAAACTCCAGCCTCTTTTCCCTGGAAACACCCCCCTTGCTTTAGCTTGGCCACGGCTTTCTGACGCCCACTTCTAATCCGTTAGCACGCAGCAGAACGAGTGCTTCTCCTTCCCCGGCAAAAAGTTTTGTGCTACGTTTTTACAGTTAAAAAGCAGGGAGAAGTATCACCTCTCAAGCACCGGTCTGTGTGTGACCCTCGTCCCTGCTGTCTGTGGGGTCTCTGGGCCATGCATAGCAGCCAGCTTCGATTCATCGGTCACACTGGTTCAATGCAGGTAAAATCTTTCAGGCTGGAAGTTTACAGGACAGTGTGTGGCACAGTTAAGGTCAGTGAAGAATTGGGTATGATCAGAGCTCCCTCCTGGCCTGTCTGCCCCTGACCCACCTGCCCCGCCCAGGAGGCAACTAGTGCCTAATGGTGAAGGGAGATCGATGGTTCGTACCCGCCCAGTCTGGGGTGGGAGCCTCCATGACCCTGCCCTCGTTCCACATTTCAGAGTTATGACTCAAGGCATGTCTGGGTTATCTGTATTGAACTAGCCTGGGAGCTCATGGCTGCTGTTCCATCCCCCCCATTTTTTTTTTCTTCCTTTGTATGTGTTTTTTTTTGTCATTTTTGAGATGTGGGTTGTGCAGAAGGTGTTCTTGGTGCTGGCATCACTTCTTTCCTGTGTTCTTCCTGCACTCTGAGTGGGGAAGCAGAGGAGGTGGGAGAGGTTCTGTCAGCTGTGCTCTTGTGCTGATGCACATCCTCAGCCGTGGCTACACCAGGCTTCCCGTACTTTCAAGCCCAGTGACAGTGACAGGGGAGTTTTTCTCAACTCCTGGGTTGGTTTGTAGGCAGGTTTGTGTTTAAGTGAAAGCGAAAGCCCAGCTTGTTTTACCACATGTGTGATCTTTAGGTCTGTCTTGGAGTGCTAAGGCCATGTAAAGTATTTAGTAAGCTTTGTTTCTCCTTGCAACTAGTTGTTTAAAAAGGGCATAATTTCATGTCCAGTCACTGCTTATTTACAGAGAGGTGTTTCTGAAAACATCAAAGAAACGTTTTGTTTGTTTTTTTTTAAACTTTCCTCAGGAGAAATGTACAAAGGTTTGTTGGGTTTTGTTTTAAAAAGGCTTTGCCCTCATGCCCTAACCTTTTCCGTAATAAACAACACGCCTGAAAGTCTGTGCTTTGTGTTGTGGGTTGGTTGTTTTTTTTTTTTAAAGCAGCTCTAATAATAGGCCTCTGCATCAGAGATTAAAAGTTTATGCAAGGTGGCAGGGGGGAGCACAGTGGGCAGAGATTAGAAATCCCTGCCCAAACTGATGGTTTAAAATACCAATGCAAATATTAACTGGCAGTAAATTTTCCACCCTTGTGAAACGTCAGAGTTCCTGTGCTGACATGGGTAATAGCAGGCGCTCATGTGCAGCTTCTGGGTAGGGCTTCCATTGGTCTGATAAAGTTAACTGAAAGATGGAATAGGAAAGTAATTTGTGTTTTTTTTCAGCAACATTGAATATCTTCCTACTGCAGCTGCAAGACTGAGAAGCTGATCTTGCAAAGGAATCCACATTAGTAGAAATATCCGAGCTGTAAATACACTTCAGCAGGGCTTCAGGCCTGCCTTATAATTATATCTACTCTTATTATTCAATTTCTAAATTGCCTTTCTTATGTGGAGAATGAGTTAAATACTCCATGGTGGGACCAGCGTGCTCACTGTAGGAGGATAGTAAAGGCTCATCTGGAGCAGCACCTCCGTGGCCATAACAGTTCTGTTAAAAGACTTGCTTTCAGGTTTACTGGAATCCCTCAGATTTTCTGGACGTGAAAGGAAATGTGATGAATAGAGGAGAACTATTATTTTGCTAGGATGGCACCAAATTGAGACTGTCATTCACATGATGATGAATCACAGGATGGTTTGAGTTGGAAGGGACCTTTCAAGGTCATCTAGTCCCAACTCCTCCTGCACTGAGCAGGGACATCTGCAACTAGAGGAGGTTGCTCAGAGCCCTACACAACCTCACCTGGAATGGTTCCAGGGATGGGGTCATTGACCACTGAGCAACCTGGGCCAGGGTCTCACCACCCTCAGCATCATAAATTTCTTCTGTCTTTACAGCCTAAATCTCCCTATTTTATGGTTTCAAACCATCTCCCCTTGTTCTGTCCCTGCTCAGAAGACTCCCCATCTTTCTGACAGGTCCCTTGAAGCCCTGAAAGGTCCCCAGAAGGTCTCCCTGGAGCCGCCTTTTCTCCAGGCTGAACACACCCAGCTCTCCCAGCAAAGGGGTTCCAGCCCTCCCAGCATTGCTGGGGCTCCTCTGGCCCCACTCCAACCTGTCCCTGTCTCTGCTGTGCTGAAACCTCCAGAGATGAACCCAGCACTGCAAGGGGATCTCTCCGTAGCAGAGGAGCTGGATCCCCTGCCTCAACCTGTTGGCCACAATGCTTGTTGTTGTCTTCTACTGTTGTACCTTAACTGGAAATCACTCAGGTTCTTGTGCTGTAGAATTTTAATGTGTATAACCTTGAAGATTAGGATCCTTTACTACTCGGGGAATTCGTCCTAATTTAGTTTTATAGCTAATCTGGGATAGCTCTATTCAGTGAGTTTATAGCTCATGCTTTGGTTAAACAGAGTTGAAGCTTTAGAGCAAGTGCAGATGTTTGATAATTACTACTTTTAACTCCATGCTATTTTAATCCAGTGGCTGAAACTTAAAATAGAGTCTACCCACAAAATTTTGTACCAGCAGCCTTACTGGAGGAGTGAACTGAAAAAGACAAGCATAGAGAGTGACCTGCTGTGCTGAGAGGCAGAGATGGGGGAAAATTGATTGAGGTCAAGGAGTCCAGTCCCTGCACTCTGTGATCAGGGCTTATTATCTTCCAGGCAGGGTGAGAAGGGCTGTGAACTCAGTGTCTGGTGGGTAGTGGGTTAGCCTGGACCTTCTATTGGCAAATCTGATACATATATACAATTCATAATTCCTCCCTGACTGTTTTGTTTAAAGAGCCATATAGCTTTTCTCTAAACACAATTACATATTTGTGTTAGTTAATCCCAGATGTAGCAGGGAAGACATCTGCCTGTCCTTTGACATTTGTTTATGAACAGCTCTGGTGGAAGCAGAGAGGAATAACCTTTTTTCCCCTACATGATATAAATTATTAAATATGCAGTTCTAAAGGAACACAATTCATGACGAAGTTTTCCCCCAGTCTCTTGCCATTCCCTGCTGTGAAGAGGTTCCCTAACTTACTAGACAGCTACTTGATTGCTTATTTAGACTCCAGGGAATTTCTTTTGAAAGGCTTTAAGTTCAGGCACCTGTAGATGGAAGAAGCAAATGGGAGGCCAGCTATAGATAAAAGGGTGATGGTTACTGAGGTGAAGTGTGAAGCAGTGCTGAGAACATGAAGTCAAGCTGCATGCCAGCTGTTTCCCCAGCAGATCTGTTTTTATACTGTAAATGACAGAAGGGAGGTCTGTTGATGTTCGTTTCAACTGAGGAGTGAGGTGAACTCCTGTAGTGCTGCAGAGGCAGTGAGGGCAGAGAGCAAGGTGGGGAGCTAGCAGCAGTCAGGATTTCATCAGTGAGGAGGTGAGATCCAGCTTACACTTGGGATGTGCCTTTGCCAGCCAACACCCCGTCTGTTGCTCTGTGCCCTGATGTAGCACAGCCATGTGTTCATACTCTACAGACTTCACAACAATTTATGTGGGGGAGCAAATGATGTGTTAGGGGAAGTTAGGGTGGAAGAGGCTGTAATCTCCTTGTTTTGGAGGAGCCTTCAAGCACTACTTTTTAAGAAAGAGACAAACCAGTGAGCTTGTGGAGAGCTGATGAAGAATCAGGAGGAAAAAAATTTCATTTTTTTCTTTTTCTGGAGATTTAACTGAAAGAAATGAGAGTGTAGTTCCAGACACTGCCATCCTTGCTGTTGCTCAGGACAAGATTGAGAGGGTGTTTAAGTATATACATTTTCTTCTTTTCAACTAATAGAAAGTCATTAAGAATGAATTCTCTCAGGGACTTGTGGCCTTGATGGCATGTATGGTGTTTTTCCCCCCCCTCTTTCTTTTCCCCTGCCCCAAGGTTTCAGTTTTCATTCACTGTTTTATTCTGGGTACTTTTGTAGGTGTTACCTGTGTGGATCTAAGGCTCTGAGTGGGAGATTGTTCTTTCTGTATCTTTTTCTGGATGATACAAACTCGGCACAGAAGATCCACTTAAATAAATGGTTTGCATGAGGGCTGCACTAGCTCTCTAGCCTGACAGACCCAAGAGGGTCAGTTTAATTTTTCATGTAAACAGGGCTGGGCTGTATGCCCGTGAAACAGAGTTTAGCTTGCATACCACCCAGCAGGGCAGTATTCATCTTAGCAAAGTGCTCTTGAGATCTTCAGGTGGAGCCCTAGATGGGTAAATGGCTTCTTTTAATTGACTAGAAGCAGCATTGTTGAGTAGCAGAGGGCAGAACTGGGGGTGTGCTGACAACTACAAAGGTGCAAGAGGCTCTTCCTGTGTGTGAGCACAACTAATCAAGATGGACAAGCTGCCTGGTTTTTACTCCCTTTCTTTCAAGTGTGTTGTATACTTGTAAAACTAATTTCCTTCAGCATGACCTGGACCTGGTGAATCTCATTGCTCCAAGTTGACAAGTTGCTCATGGTCTTGGCAAATTCATGATGGACTGGAGATGTGTGTAGGTGACAAGTCTCATATGCACTTCACATGCAATTAACCTGAAAGTTCTACCTGATGTCCAGGTGTTTGAGAGTCTAAGCATCTTAAAACTTAAATTATTTATTAATTTAAAGGATGGGAAGTTGAACAATGAACTTGAAGTACAAGTGACTTGATGTGATCTGATTCGTGTAGTCCAGAGGTCCATCCATGTCCTGTCTCCATGAACCTTGTAATGAGGTTTTGATTGTTTTGCTCCCATCACCTTTTTATTAGTCTGGCCCTTGCCTGATACCCTGAATCCTTTGCCTGATCTTGGCCAGCCTGGCTCTTAGCAGCATCAGCAGGGATTAAGACAGGAACTCTGGGGGTTGCTCATTCCCCAATTCAGGTCGTTACTGCTTGCCACACTGTTGAGAAGTAGCCACTGTCTCCTTTGATGCCCTTGAGAAATGTTGGATGCTCTTGGGCAGTGTCTGCCTGGTGTCTCCCTCTGGTTCCCTGATCATAACTCTTGACCCTTGCTGTCTTCATTTTTACTGACCTTCACAACCATTCGACTTCCCTGTTTCCTTCCCCACCTTTTTCTTGGTTGATGGCAGTGTGTAAAGCCATTTTTGAAGGGGAAGGCAAGAGGCAAGCAACAAAACAACCAATAAAACCGTGAGAGAAGGGCAGTTAAGGAGCACTGCTTCCCAAAGGTGCTGTGCCAAGCTCCTGCAGCACGGGAGCTTTCTGAGCCTGGGCTGATTTGTCCAGTGGGTCTGGTGGCTGGAGGCAGTGCTGGTGGGAGCACTGCTCTGGGTTGGATGCTGGGCTCATCTGCAGGTACACCCTCTGTCCCTCCATTGTGTTCAGTAGCCTCAGTGCAATGATTTAATTCATTTTAAATTCAGAAACCTGCTTGAGAGTTGAAGGGCTTCATGGAAGGTATAAGTAAAACAAAAGACAACATTTTTTGAGCTTATAAAAAGCAAAGGTCTGGTTTGGATGCATGAAAAGCTCTGGAGAGGCTGAACTTTCTGTACAAAGTATGGCTTTGTAGCTACTGCTACTTCCACTTCTTTGGAAGATGTGTTTAATTACAAACCATGGCTGTTACAGCTTGAAACACATTTTCTAACATTCAAAACAACATCCTGAAAGTGGAGGTGTGGGGAAGGCTGTTAGGAAAGTGAGCACAGCCCTGGTTCACTTCTGCACAGCACTGCTACTGCTGCTGGAGTCTGCGGTCTACTGGTCCAGTGAAGTGTTGAATATGGTTATGTGCTGGGCTTTTTTTTCCTCTCCTCTTTAGCTGGGGTTAGAGAAGAAAAAACAAACCTTAAGATGCAATAAACAGTAACAAAACAAAATTCCCAAACCCTAGAAGGTTTATTTGTAGCAAAACAGAATAATGCAAATGAAGTGTGCATGGTTAAAAGTTTATAATCTCAAGGAAAAAAACAATTTCTGGTCTGTATGCATCAGTAACTTATCATCAGGTGAGTTAAGATGTTTTCTATAGCTTGCAGGAACTGAAGGCAATTTGCTTGTTTAACAGATTAACAGATTGTTTAACTGTGGGCCTGGGGAAGAGTCAGTGGGCACTGGTGAAAGCTGCAGAGCCCAGCAGCACCAGAGGCAAAGTGCTGGTGCAAAGCCAGCTGAAGAGCATTCCTTACCTCATCTGGTTTTTCTTCAGTAGCTTTGTCTTATTTCCTGTTCCTGGGGGTGAGGTGAAGGGGTGGGGAGAGAAAATGTGTCTTCAGTCAGATACAAGTTGCATTCCTCTCAGTAACTGTGTTACTAGTTTTAATGCTTTTTTTTGGTCTTTTTCAAGAAAGCCCAGCCAAGCAACGACACCTTCCTCTTCCACATTCCATTGCCTTCCTATTGCTTTTATGAAATGTGGGTGGGTGAGTGCCATTTAAATGATTTATATTTTATTTATTAAAGCAAAAGTTGCTTTAATTGCTGTTCTGTGTGCTGAGGCAGTGACTGGAGAGGGATCCTGTCATTGTTAGCTCTGATTCTCCTGCACTGCTGGGCACTTCAGCGAGTTCTTGATGGAAGGTGGTTATGGCTTTGCAGGTAACTGACAAGCACCTAAAACTTCATTTCAGCAGGGTGTGTTTATTATGACTTTGTTGTGCTGGAGAAGCTGTGAAGCTCGTCAGTCGGTGCCCCCTGGGCTCTCGGTGTCTGCAGCCTTGTGGGCAGCCTGCAGGAGAGATGCCCTGTGTCAGAGCATCCCACCTTACACAGTATTCCTGATAATGGCAGTCATCTAAAAGAAGCATAATGCATCCAAACACCACTTATATTCATGATTGCTTTTCCTGTATTTGTGAATTATTTTTTTTCTCCCCCCCCCCCTCTTTCCTCCTTAACTTGCAGCATGTGTTGGTGGAGCTGCAAGCTCAGAGTTGTCTGGGGGTGTGCAGTGATGGTGCAACTCTTCCTGGGAAACTAATTCTTTGTAGCTAAGAGGTGTTGCTGAAGCTTGCTGTGGACATCAAATGAAATTCGTGCCCTTGACACTTGTGGGTTTCTTTTTTTTTTTTCTCTCTCTTTAAAAAAGTAATTGCTTTGTAATTTTTAGGTAAGGCTGACAGTGTTCCTGAATCAAAGTGAAGGACTGAAAAAGGAATTCTAAATTACTTCTAGAAACTTTAGAAAACATTTTACTTTGAAGAATTTTTACACTCATGTTCTCTCTTGCTTCAGTGGATGCTCTTATTTTAGTCGTTTTTTGCAAAGGGAGAGAACCCTTTTTTTCACTCCTGTAGCACTGACTTTCTTTGTTACTTAGTTTTTAGTTGCTGCAGTGCTGGGCCTGCAATCGAGAGAGAATAAGGTGTTGAGTTTCTGTTAATACAAACTACATTTCCTGCATGTTTAAGCAAAAACTCATCAAACCTCTAATTACAGCATTCTAATTTTTTTTTCAAAATGCATGTCAGCTCAAATGACTGCAGTATTTGTATATTTCTGACTGGTTTGAAATCGTTAATGAGGGTCTAGATGTAGAGGATGGGTCAGCTAAAAGCCTGGAAGGGTATTGCATAACAACATATCAATTTGGGAATGAAAATGCAGTTTGGGTGGGGTCAGATTCTGGTTATTTCTGACTTTCTAGCATAAACGGCCCTCTTTATTGCAGATTGAACACTGAAGAAGATCAGAACAAAAGTACCAAGGTTTTCTTTTCCTTTTATTGCCAGCCATTAGGGTTGTTTGGGTTTGTTTTATTTTTTATTTTTTTGCAAGCTAAGCAAGCATTACTTTCATGCCATTGTAATTTTTTTTTTTTGTGCCAACAGAGAGAGTAGCTAATTTATAACAAAACTTTTTTTCTTATTTCAGGACTGCTTTTGGCAAAAATTAATTTGTTAAAAGGCTGCCCCTCCTTGCATTCATTACTAAGTGTTGGTAATTGGAACCTGTGCTAGTGTAGTTTGGGGTTTGAAGAACTGGGCTCTGTAGCCACAGCCTTGTTATTATATCTTCATTGACTGTGTATCCCTAGGGTCTGAAGTGTGTACTGTGGTTCTGAGAGTGGCAATAAGCAATTCTTCTCTTCTTCCCTAATGATTTTAGGGAAGCTTTGCACATTTTTCCAGCCTCGAGGGTGGGAAGAGACACTGGGAGGTTGGAAGGGTTGAAGTAGTTCAGCAGATGTAGAAGTCTGACCTGGGCTGTACTATCCCCTCTTTAGGCTGGGCCCTCTTGTTTGGAAGAGCTCTCTTGAGTGTGCGAGGGCTCGAAGTTAACATCACTGCTTAGAATGGAAGTATGTTGCCCTTTGGCATGGCCAGAGTGGCACTATGCCTTCCATCCCTTAGTGACAGATGGACAAAAGTGAAGGTGAGAAGACATGTTCGAACAGAGCAGATTCCTGATATTTGGAATGAAAAAGAAAATTACTTTGTTATTCCAACAGCCAGGAAGCTGGAGACCTTGTGTGCTGCCTTGGCAAGTGTCTTGCATCTTCATCTGGTGATGTGCCTCACGCCTGCTTTGTGAGGGTACGTGGTGTGGTGTGGTCTGTGCTCCCAGGGGCAAGAGCTGCTAGGCTCCCTGTGGCTTGCTGCTGGCAGGGGATGGCAGCCCTGTGCAAGAGAAAGCAGGAGTTAGAAGCTTTGTGGGTTTTTGCAGAGATGCTGAATTAGGTTGTGTCAGTATCAGGATCTAGAGATTGGCTAAATAAATAGATAAGTAGAGAAGCATTTTTATTTATTTTGTTACTAGCTGTGCAAGGCTTTCTGATGAGCTGTTTCAGATGCCTCTCTAGGCCTTCTCCACAAGAGCAGCAGAGAGAAAAATACATAAAAACAGATTTTGAGAGCTGGATGTGGAATGCTGAGAAATAGGCTTATCTGAACCAGGGTGTCTTCTGTTCACTTGGCTGGTTAATACAGCCTGTGGAAATAAATGCATAGCCAAGTTGAATGTACTCAAATGGCAGAAACGTTTTGATAAAGAATATAGCCTGTGCAACATCTGAGTTGGTATTTGTATTTCAGATTGTGAAATTCTAATAGTAAGGAGGTTATAGTAATTATAGAATTGGCACCTTCATGGCATTTATGGTGGAGATTGGGAGCTGAGCAAGCAAACTTTTGAAGGCTGTGTTAGAAGATGGTGACTGTTTTTACTTGTGTATGCTCAGTGTTAAATAAAATCAAATCCACCTAAATCCTCCTTGAAAAGCACCACATATAGCAAACATTCTTGACTGGCAGCTCTTAGCTGCTGGGAGTAGTGTTGCTTTATTTGTGGAATGGGACAGACTTAATTCATTCAGAGACTGCGAAGAAAAAGAGGAAGGAATGAAACTTTTTTTTCACTTTTAGTTATATAGAATAGGGTTTTCAGCAGTTGGTGGGACATCATGAAACCCTTGCATGTGAGCTGGGTTTAATATGAAACGTGTCTTAAGCTTTTTGAAACCAAAATGTTCAGAAGATCTGGGTTAAGGATGCATGTTAGTTAGTCTGTTCCCACAGATCTTCATCTGCTGGCTTGTCTTCTGCATTCAGCAGGGGTTAAGGATCCCTGCTAGTTCTCAGAAAGGTTGTTAGGGAACACACCAAACCTGAGAGGATTCTCTGGGGAGCAGGGAAGCTGGTTCGCATTCTGGCTGGAAGATGAGGCTGGATCATTGTGTGGTGAATCCCGCAATGTTCCATCCTCATGACTTGGGTGATGGAACAAGGGCTCTTCTGATGACATTGCACAGGGTATCCAAAGACAGTCCAAGGGCAGGGTAGAGGACAAGAGTGTCAGAATAACTGTGACTACTGAATTAGGAGAGAATGAAAAGAGCTGCAAAATATTGCAGTCTGGTATGTATTGTGGTGCCTGGGTGGCACAAAACAGGGAACAACGGGGTGGGTAGAAGGGGCATTAAGATGGAGAATGTCCTCATGTCCTTTCTGGTGTAAAATGTTGCTGTACCAAGCTTTTAAAATAGCTTTTCTGGAGAGCATAATACTTAAATTCAGTGTGTGGTCTGCTCTGCTTGGCCCAGGTTAGCCCTGTGCTGGGCTAGTGAGACTACTCTTTGAAAACATATATACCCAAAACAAAAACGAGTGTAGCTAAAAGCTTTTAGAAAGCAGCATGTCAAGAGAGTTAAAAATTGAAGAGTGATAGAAGATGGCATGTCCAGAACTCTTCAGGAAGCACAGGAAGGTGCCTGAAGTTGCAGCACAGGAGGTGGGCAGTTAGGACCTTCATCTATGTAACTGAGATGTGCTCTGGTCCAGAGGTCAGGAGGCTGCAGGATCTCCTGGGACAGAGCAGTCTGAACATCATGGCTTAGAGCCTGAGAAACAGCCTTCAGGTGTGTATGGGAGTGTGACCTGGAAAAACAGGACCAGGAGCACGAGGCTGTTGTGGCTCTGTTGGTGCACAGAGCTCACTGTTGGGATAACACTTTGGCCTTCAGTGCATTCAGGACACTCCTGCAAAGCAGCCACAGAGCTGCATTCCTGTGCTTGCCAAAGTCTGGATATTATTTGCATGCCACTATTCTGGAAGTAGATACCAAAATCTTGATTTACTAGTTTTTGAAAGCACTATGATCTTTAGTGTGGCTTCTGGAAAGATCACTGTACAGAGTGTGCACTGTGTGAGTGACAGGCCAGCCCCTTCAACGTGGTGTGTGAGTGCAGCCATCTGCTCAGGTCTGTGCCCTCACTATCCTGAAGCAGTGTTGGCTTCGTGTACCAGAAGCCTCTTCTTAAGCTTTAGCTGTTGCTGTTGAGATCTTGGCAAATTGGATTGCTCTGCTTGCAGAGCAGCTCATTGACTGGAATTTAAGTTGTTTCTGGAAGCAACAGGGAAATCTGGAAGTGGCATCTTCAAACTCCTGTTGTTTCCCCATCCTCATGTCCTTGCAAGTGCACTAAACACTAGTAGGGTGCAACTGCATTACTCTTTAACTATCTGTGATAATTATAGAACTGTTTTGGTTGGAAGCAACCAATGAGATCATCAAGTCCCACGGTTAACACAGCACTGCCAGGGCACCACCAAACCATGCCTGTTACTGCCACACCACCACAGCTTTGAAACCCCTCCAGGGATGGGGACTCCACCACTGCCCTGGGCAGTCCTTGACAACCCTGGAGGGGAAGAAATTGTTCCTCAGGTCCAACCTAACCCTGCTGTGGTGCAGCTTGAGGCTGTTTACTCTTGTCCTGTTGCTTGTTCCTTGGGAGCAGAGACAACCCCTCCTGGCTCCAGCCTTCTGTCAGGAAGCTATAGAGAAGTGAGGTCATCCCCCATAAGCCTGAACAGCCTCAAGTTTCCTCGGCATCTCACAAGGCTTGTTCTCTATAACGTTTGTGAGCACCATCACAACCAGTGCAATAACTGGGAGGGTTTACAGTTAACATGGTTTGAGCATGGTTAAGGTTGCAGCCTCATGTATCTGAGCACTAGGTGTCCTGGAGGGTGTTGCTGCTCTTTGCAGCAACTCCACTTGATGCTCTGTTTGCGGTGGTAGCTGGGTCAACTCTGCTGTGGCATCCAGCTTTACCCCACGTTTCCCCTTGAAGGACTTTGCCAACGGTGAGAGCCGATGTAGCCATCGCCTGTTCTGCTCGCTGGGGTGGCACAGTGATCCAGATGGGCAGCTCAGCCCACCCTGCAAAAATGGATCTCTTTCCCTCCAGCCAAATCAGTTCTTCCCCATCTGGTTAATGCTGAGCCTCAGAGAAAGCTGTGCCAGTACAGAGGGGGTGTGATGTGAAGACGGGAACGAGTTCTAGAGGGGTGTAGGAGGATGAACGTTGGCTTTTAAGCAGTTTTGCTGCTGCTTATGAAAGCACAGGCTGGGCAACTACAACTCCTTGTGCGGTGGTGTCTTGCTATATATTCCAGCACTTCAGATTCAGCGTTGCTTGCTCTCTTCTGCTGTGGGCTCTTGTGTGTCTTTGTCCTTGAAATTCCTGCTTGGAGTGTGCATGCTGCTGCAGGCCCTGTGTGCACAACCTCTTTCCAGATCATCTGGGTCATTCTGATTCTGAAACCAGTGCTACGCTGGCCTGTGGTTGGGTGCATCTTCAGAGGCTGCTGCTCTTGCAGGTGCAGGGAACCCTGATGCGCTCTGAGCCAGCAGAGAAGCGCTCGTACGCTTGGGGCTGGGTCTGCTCCCTGCCACCTTGCTTGGGTTCAACAAGGCAAGAGCCTGAGCAGACACAAGGACAAGACAGGTTCCAGAGATTTAGAGCATTCTTGTGGCAGGAGCATCCCGGCAGTTGTCCTTTTGTCCCCTAAACCCACCCCATTCCCACGTGCCTTTGGAAGCAATCTCCTGCTACTCTATTTTTCACAAGTATTTAATAGAATAAACATATTTACTACAAGGTGCAAACAATACAAAGTCGCTGCTACCAAGCAGTGCATTTGATATCGACCTACACGTTTTAGATAAATTTCAATAAAGTTCATACTAAGTAGTTTTATAGTCCATTACTTTGGCCCAATTCGTGAGCTATCATGCTAACGTGTTTTCAGATGAATTGCCTTCATTACCCTGCTCATACAATTAATGTATCTTCTCACACTTACCTTGTCCTGCGCTTTGTTTCTGCGAGAGGCATAACGGCATTAAATATATAGAAACAGCTTTTACCTGGAAACCTAATGGGCTTTACAGAGCCCTGAGTATGTTTCTTAGAAACCATAAAGGCTTTCGGCATATTTTTCTTGGCTGCTTACCTCGGAAACATTCAAGCCAACCTAATCATGAGGGAATGAAAGAGTGAAATGCCTTGTTGAGGGTCAGGTGTTATCAGGGGAGAAGGACATTTCATAGCTTGCCCTGCACTGTGACACAAACCAGTGCAAAGCTGGACCAGCAGAAGGAAAAGGGGGTGATAGGGAGAGGATAGTTACTGAGTTCATAGGATGTAGTGATGAGTGGGTGAGGAAGAGGAGGGGGCCATGCTCCACTCTCCTGCTGGTGGCTGAGTGTGGGGCTCTGGAGCTGCAGCCTGGCATGCTTTCTGCTGCAGGACCCCTTGCCTTCAGGATCTTTCATTTAAAACCTCAGAACTCTGCTAGCACAGCTCAGTCTCTGCCTAGCTTGCAGAACCCTACTATGATGGGTGACACTGTAGGTTTCTCAGGGCAAGACGTGGTTCTGGTAGCACGGTGAGTCCTTCATTTCTTGTCCCTTGGCCGTGGCGTGAAGAAGCCCATGGGAGGTCTTGGGATCAGCCTGCTGGGAGCCAGCTGCTGTGTCTGACTTCTTTACACCCTCAGCCTGTGCTGCCAAGTGCCTGAGAGATTTCCTCCTTCCATGGGGCAGGAGCAGCCATGTCTGCGCTCCTCCCGCACGTTTGACTGGCGGTGTTGGCGTGAAACAGTCGATCCTTGGTATGTGTCACAAACATCGCTGGTTACAAAATCAGTGCATTGCCTCCCACCTCCTAGGAAGTGCTGGGACGTTGTGCTGGCAGCTCGGGGACATCTGGTGCTGTCGGAGCGATCCGTCTGTGGAGATGCTTTGCCGACAGTGCCCTGGCCAGAGGAAGATTTAAAATTATCTGCTAATAAGCTTTTAAAGCAACTTCAGCAGTAGGTGCTTAGGAGAAGGGGTGGAAAGAGGCTTTAGTATTTGATTTGTCTTCCTGACTTAAAAAACACGAAGTTACCAATGTCTGTTTAGTCAAATCTTGACTTTTGAAGGCAATCCAAACCAGAGAGTCCAGCAAAAAGAGTTTTGTGTGAACTGGTCTTATGGACTTTAAACCCTTTTTTTAACTGAAACTGTAGTTGTGGTTAGTGCTTGGTGCTGTACAGCATCACAATGTTAATGCCAAGGTAAAACTGTAATGGGAAGGAAGGGCTCAGTGACAGCTTCTAACAACTCTGTGTGCAAATCTGCTTTTCCCTCCTATGTAAATGTTAAAGGGAAGTGTAGTAGATACATAAGCTGTTAAATATGGACCAACTGGATTTCCTGGATTTTATCAGGCTTATTCACTATTTTACCTTTGTACTTCCAGAGGTGAACTGGATGAATGAGGAGGTTGAATGAGTAGTCAATTTGGCTTCTGGTTCAAGAAAGCATTTGGAGCAGTGACTCATGGTGGAGCTGAGACAACTGGCAGCTTGCTGGAGCTGTTGCAGTTGAGGTGCTCCTTTCTGCTCCCTCCGACCTTGTGCTGTGTCTCAGAGCTGGTCTAGGAGCACAGGCTGGCTGGCTTTGAGGGGTGGCAGCTGAAATTGGGAAGGGGTTGCCTACTCAACCTCCAGCTTTATGGGTTGAGTGCCTCCATTCATTACCTGGGAGTTAGTGCTTGGGGATCACCCATGAGCAGAGCAAACATTGCCTGTCTTGTCTTCACTCTGATAAACACTGTGGCTTTTGGGTAGATCTTCCAATGATTTTGTTTGGTTTTGTTTTTACTTTCTAATGAAAACATACCTGTATATTGTCATAACAATTTTTAAAAGTATCACAAATTGAAACAAAACTTGCTAATTCTGAGACAGTCTAACCAAAACACATCCCAACAGCATTAATAGAAAGTTGTATTCATATAGCTCTTTTCTTCTTCTAGAAATGACTGCTATTACTGCAGGCAACGTTAACTTCAAATGGGACCCCAAAAGCTTGGAGATAAGAACACTGGCAGTTGAACGACTACTTGAGCCTCTTGTTACACAGGTAGGAAAATGGGGGGGGAGGGGGGGCAGGGAGAGGAAGGGGAAAAAAAGGATAATTACCTGCCTTGATGAATTATTTCAATTAAGTAACTTTCAAAGCTTAAAATCCAGAAATTAAACCACTACAAAACTAAAGATGGAAAAAAGCATGCAAGCAGTTTCTTTGTTCAGTTTTATTGTAACAATTGCTGGGCACAAATCTAGAAAGACTGTGCTGCTGCAATACCTGGCAAGACACAATATATCAATTAGAAGTGCAGAAACGTGTGTTGGTAACCAATGTTCTATTGCTGTGCTGTTCTCAGCTGTGTTTTGGGTGGTATTCTGCTGGGGGGTGTTTTGGTTGGTTGGGTTTTTTTGGGGTTGGTTTGGTTTTTTTTGAGTCTTTAAAGAGCTGTGCTGTGTATCACTGAGAAACTTATACTGGTCAATAACAAAAGTCCCTGGTGCTGCAGGGCAGGGAGCCAGTACCACCACACCTGGTAATGAAGCCACGAGTGCTTGCCAGAAGTAGGGTCTCATAAGCTTTTTCTTTACTATTACCCATGTTTAGAGTTCCCTTTGAAAAGAGGTTCAAGTAAATTGTGAAATTGGTGGAGAATGTTTACAACCTGTCTAGAATAGGTTTGTGTTGTAACTAGATCACTGACCCATCCTCACTCAGTCCCACTAGAGCAGTAGCTTTTAGGGCATTTGTTACTGTTACAGTAACAAGCCTTTATAACCTTTTACAAGACACACATGCTTTCTTTTAATTTCTGCCTACTCTTTATGCTGTATTTCTGACTAAAAGCTTATTTCTGCCTTGTGTGTATGGCCCAGTGAAATGCACCGAGGAATATCAGAACACTGGAGCTAGTCTGGTGAATGTAAGCTCTGTGTATTGGGCATTTTGAAGATTCTTGGAAGAGAGTTTCTAGGAGGTCTGGAAGAGAAGGTGCCTTGGAGATGGTGAACTCCTTTTCTTCAGCTTTGTCTTTAGCTTTTTCCTGCAACATGAAAACTTAAAAATGACAGTATCAGTTGGACACAACTCCTGCAAAGCACGAGCTGCAATGATTGAGTTCTGTTTCCAGTCTTAACATCCCTTTAGTGTCCAAGCTGCTGTCTGTGCTTCTCTCCAGGTGTTCAGGTGGATAGTTGGATCCTCTACCATGTAGCTTTTTTATCTGGAGTTACAGATGGATTCTTTCCTTGGGAGAAATTGTCCCAACTTGGCATATTTAACTGAGCAAACTCATTGATATAACCTTTTTATCCAACTTCAGTGTCTGAACTTATTCCTCAAGTGACACATCCTGTTGTACTGGCAATTCCAAAATTGTGATTGACATGACTGGTAAAATGCAGAGGAGGAAAGTTGCCTTGTTGCCACTTGTTCTTTATTTGTAGTACGTGATGAACTGAGACTACCTCAGATGGATTCATCTCTGAGGACCTTTATGTCAGCAGTGGACTTTCCAGAGGAGTGTTTTAATTTAAGGTCCCTCTGAAGTAGTTTTGTAGCATTTTCCTAGACTTAACAAAAAGGAGGAGGAGGAGGAGAGGGCAGCGAAGGGCAAAGGGAAAAGTGTGTGTGGAGTTTGACATCTCTCTGTGTTTAATTGAAGGGGGTGAATCCTGAGCTAAGGGAGTGGTGACCAGCTCCTAGATGGGTTTCAGTCTACAACTTAAAACTTGGAAGTATTTGTTGATTGCTGGAGGACCGTGATGGTTCAGTTCTGGTTGTGTTAGGAGAATAATGAGCTCTAGGAAGGCCTTTGCTCTGCATTTAGTCCCTTGGCTGCAGTACTGTTTTGGCCTGAGAAGAAAACTGCATTGCTAGATTCCTGTAGATAATGGCTTCAACCTTGTTTGGGGTCCTTTATGCTCGGAGAACTATCCCAAACTCATTATCCCCACTTAGTTTATTTTTGCGTGGTGCCAAATTGCTCTGGCCTCTTCCTGAGGTTGCAGTTTATAAAAAATACAAATAGTTCTCCATTCTTAAAATCAGATTTTCAGGTCTGTTGTTGATAAGCAAAATCTCTAAGCAGTTTAGCTGAATTTTTAATGCTCATCTAAGCAATCAGGAAGCATGGTAATGTTTAAAGAGACGTGAAAACCACTTGTTTGTGAGTTTAACCTTTGAAGCTGGCAACAGTGCAGATATTAGCTATATGATATGGAAAATAAATATATGTGGCGTTGCTGTCAAATCAATAATCTTGTTATCTGTTACCTTTTTTTGCTGTCTCCCACCATGCCTTTAGGTGACCACACTGGTGAACACTAGCAACAAGGGCCCCTCCAATAAAAAGCGAGGGCGTTCTAAAAAGGCCCATGTTTTGGCTGCATCAGTTGAACAAGCAACAGAAAATTTCCTGGAGAAAGGAGATAAAATTGCAAAAGAGAGCCAGTTCTTGAAAGAGGAGCTGGTGGCAGCTGTGGAAGATGTTCGGAAGCAAGGTAAGAGCCGAGGCTGAGAGCTTGGAAGACTGTGGTTTCTTGGAGGAAGCAGGACTAATTTCCCTTTTGCTATTATTTCTAGTAACTCTGTCTCTCTGCTTGTGTTGATTCTCAGCTAGTATTCCTTGAGGAATAGACTGAATTGGGCAGAACTGGAAACTGGATGTCCCAAGTAGAGACTGAGAAAGGAAGCAGAAGGACTTGCTCTTTGAAAAATATGTAAAACTTGGCTTAGGCTAAAAAGTAAACTTCCCCCCCACCCCAAGCCTGACTATAAATGCTATGGAAGTTCAATATTTGAATTGTATACAAACCAGCATTGTAGGAGGAAGAGCTGTTGACTTGACAGAGCCGGATGTCTTGAATATGCAAAATACAAACAGCAGAAACAGAATGAGAGGACCTTGATTAAATATTCCAGCCTTCCTCCCCCACAGCTAGTGTTGGTTTTTATAATTTTCTCTTTTACTTTCTTGGAGAAGACCTGCAAGAAAAGCCCATAGAGCTGGCTTACTCTAAAGTAAATATTGTTGCTCATAAATCATTTATCATTCTTCCAGTCATGAGCCTTTTCTATGCTTCAGTGAAACCCAGTCAACTGGTATTAATGGTGATGGCTGCTGCTGCTGCAAAAAAAGGAAAACTCATTAGCATTAATTACTTGTTTGTAGCTGAAGTTGCACAGTGATGAAATATTAGTTGAAAATGGTTTTAAGTCCTGGATGAGCCTGGTTGACAGACCAAAGAAAGATCAACATAAGAAGGCTGCAATGTAAGGGGCTAATTGAGTTGGCTTAATTTAACAACAACAAACAGCAAGAGACCTCTTTTCCTGAAGCCTTTTAATTCCTGGTGCTTGCTGCTCCCAGTTGAGGGTCAGAGCTCAGCTCTGAGCACCTTCAAATGACTTGCAGTGATGTTAGTGGGTGAAGGAGCTCCTTGGGACTGGGAAGTTCCATTAGGTGCATTTGTAGTGAGGAGGAGGAAAAAACAGCCCTTTTCAGCATTAACCTTTCACTTGTTTCTTGGCATATGCTTGGTTTTGAGACTACACACAGACTTGCTGCCAAAACCTCTGTGCTCTGTTGACCTGTGATGGAGAAGGTGGAGTTCATAGCTGAGAGGTGCTGGTGTGGAATAACTTCCCACCTTAATATTCCAATTCCCTTCTTCCTCTCTTTTTAGCATTTGCATGAAATCTGGCACACAGTGAGGATAGCTCTGTGTGTTTCCTGGAGCTGGGCAGGGGGTGGTTAGGCTGAAGTGATTTGACTGAATATGACATAAGGAAGAGCTGCTTTCCTCTGAGGGTGGCAGAGGCTGCCCAGAGAGGCTGTGGAGTCTCCTTCTCTGGAGAGATTCCAAACCTGCCTGGACACTGTGATCATGGGGCCCCCTGCTCTGGGTGACCCTGCTGGGGCAGGAGGGTTGGATGAGATGATCTCCAGAGGTTCCTTCCAAGCTCCAGTATGTTGGGATTCATGCCCACCACTGCTTGTGGGGATGCAGTCACAGCAGGGGCAGCCTGTGCCCTGTCATGGTGCCAGTGTTGTCAGATTTAACAGAGCAGCTTCTCATAAGGGAATCAAAAACTGAATAAACCTTTGAGGGAATGAGAAGCAAATGGTGAAAAATGAGGTACAACAGAAGGAAGGCTCATTGCTGCCAATGCCCAGGGGAGTGGTGCAGTTCTCAAAGTGATGGCAAGGAGATACAGACTCAACCTAGGTGTTCATGTGCAGTCTGTGCACTTCAGAAGTGTTTCCAGTGTTGTGGTGAAGTGGATAAATTAGTGAAGTGTATTACAAAGCCTGTTCACGTGCTTGGCAAAGCTTCCAAGTGTTGGTGCTTTTTACTGCCTGGAGTTGAGGCAGAGTGGAGAGGACAATCTGGGTCTCTTAGTCAGCAGTAGGGTGACCATGAACTGGCTATATCTGTGTCTGGTGGCAGCAGTGGGATTATAGATGTATAGCACAATTCATCTTCAGCAGAAGACGGGAAAATAGAAATAATAATGCTCCTATTTAGAGTAGGGAGCGCTTTAGCTACCATAATAAAAAAAGATGAATGAATGTAGACAGAGGTTATGAAGATTATTAGGACAATAGATAACTTGTCTCATCAGAGAAAATTAAATTTTTTTTTTAATTTTTTTTTTTTTTTAGCCTAGCAAGAAGAAGATTGAGAGGGTACACGATTTTAGTCAGCACGCTTGTTCATAAAACCTCATTTGTTTGGGGTAAAAACAAAAGTGAAAAGAGCTATTTAGAATGAATGATAGTATGGCTACATACTAAATCAATATAAGTGGATCTTCAAAGTCTTCCTGATTTTTACAGTGGAAGAATAAATTACAACTTGCTTTAAATATTAAACAAGTGCACGAAATATCCTAAAGTAAGATTCTTGGCCCTTTAAAGCTTTGGACTTCTGTTAAGAAGTTTCATTGCTTTAAAAGTTAAAATTTCAGAATAGTGGAAGCAAAGCAACAAAGTGTTTTTCAGAATAGGTCCTGCTGTGGTTCCAGAAGAGGCATAGTTCCAGGAAGACATCTGATTTCAGCATCCTTACAGGCTGTGTTATGGTAACTGCTGCCCTTGGAGTTTGCTGAGTAACCCAAGGGGCAATATTTGCCTTGCTCAGTCTTCTCCCCTCACTCCATGCTCTTCACAGGGCTTTACCTTCTTAGGGAGACCTGAGGACTGACTGTAGGTTGAAATGGTCAGCTCTTCTGGTGCTGCTGGGAGATGGTTTGGAACGTAAGCTGTTTCTTATTCAGGTTCTCAGCACTGAGGCAGACTGCAAACTCTGGGGTCAAGAAGGGAATCTCTTTCAGGTCAGGCTGACCAGGCTATTACTGGTTTCCTAGAGCATTGCTGACCATAGTTCACTGCCTCTATATATCTGTATAGAAGTGTGAGGACCCAGGGTGTTAGCTGTGCTCTTACTGTTGTGTCATTTTACATAAAAGACCCAATGTTAAAGCTTAAAATCCAAAAGCTTAAGCCTCTTCATAGGGTTAGAGGTATGAGAAGAGATGAATGTTCTTGTGAATCCTGGGGACTTTTGATCATGTTTCCCAGTTACAAATGCAGGAAGTGACCCTTCCAATGCAGCCTGGTATCTTTCTGCCCCCTGTTTTTGAGTGAAGCCTTCTCAAAAACTGAACAGTGAGGCAAATTATGAAAGAGAAAAACATTTTTTTTCAGCTGTACTTCACACAACATGCATGGCTTCAGGATTTCCAAGAAATAGCAGGAGGCCTGTTGCAGAATAAATTTAACACTGAATTCTTCATGGAAAATTCAACTTGAAAACTTGGTTGTGACCAGTTATCTTAATTCCTTGGATGGGTGTGAAGATTTCTCTGTTGGTTTACTGCAAGAAAAATGTTTTAGGACTGTACCACTTGTATTAGAAATAGTCCTCCAGCCAAGGACTTTGACAAGATGTTCCCTATGGGAGCACTGAGACTGCTCTTGGCAAACTAGGAGGAGCGTTGCAGGCACTATATGGATTTAACTGCAGATTAAGGAATTAGCAGAAGCTTTTGTTGCTGTAGGTATAAACTCTCATATTGATATGGCATTACTGAGGGCCACAAATTATCTGAGGCTGGAGCATCTCTCCAGTGAGGACAGGCTGAGAAAGCTGGGATTGTTCAGCCTGGAGAAGAGAAGGCTCCAGGGAGAACTTCTTATAGCCTTTTAGGACTTCAAGGGGCCTGTCAGAAAGATAGGGACAGACTTTTGAGCAGGGCCTACTGGGACAGAACAAAGGGTGATGGTTTGAAACTTGAGAGGGGTATTTAGACTGGAGAGAAGGAAGAAGAAATTTTTTGACACTGAGGGTGGCAAGGCCTTGGTGCAGGTTGCTCAGAGAAGTGGTCAGTGCCCCATCCCTAGAACCATTGCAGGTGAGGTTGGCCTGGGCTCTGAGCAACCTGCTCAAGTTGCAGATGTCCCTGCTCCCTGCAGGGTGGTTGGACTAGATGAGCTTGAAAGGTCACTTCCAACCCAAACCAGTCTATGTTTAGGAGACACAAGGCCATGTCCTGCATAATAGAAAGCATGTGCAGCCAGCTGTGCTCATGATGGACATTGAAAGTGACACTAGTGACAAGATAGCACTCAGTATCCAGAATCAGTAGAGTCCTCTGATTCCATGCTTGCTTTATTTGGTGGGGAATAAGGAAGCTGTGGAGCTGAGATGGAGTGTTGGAGCAGACAGATGAATGGCCTGATGCTGCTCTTTGTATTTCTCATCCTGCTAGTGAGGCAAGCTGGAGACGGGCTGTGAACTGGGAGGTGCTGAAGGGTATGAGGTGATGCATGAATCTCTGGGTGTGGGGGAAAAGCAGCGGTGCCTGTGGAGTCCTCGGCCCGACCAGCCTGGCTCTCCTGCCCGCTCTGAGCTTTCCCGCTCCTCGGAGCTGGTGCAGAGCAGGCTGGTCCCCTCTGTCATGGGCAGCGTGTACTGGCTGAGCAGGATTAATAGTGCTGCCTGCGAGTGCCAGCAGACCCTGTGGGCATGGAGGGAATGAGACTAGAAAATGGTAATTTTCTTTTGATGGACTAAAATCTTACTATTTCTGAAATGGGCTTTGTTCCATTAGATTTAATTGAATTCTTAGTGTTTTATTGACAAGATCATAGTATGGCTGCTGTTGCCTCTTCTCAACTATGTTTTATTATCTTTCCCTGGTAATATCTAGTGAAAAATCTAAGGTTATATTGGAAAAACAGATTACTCATACAAGGATTTGTACCAGCTGTATACTCTGAGCCTCAGAGTCTGACTCTTCTGCAGTGCATTTCTTTTAACTCTTGAAATCCTGCTTTCAAACTTGCTGTGTTACCTCTGGTTTGAATCTGAAAGTGAGAAGATGCTGGGTCCTGTTTGACTGTCCAGTGCACACATAGAGCAGGAACTGTGTAGTTAGGCCCAGGCAGAGGTCTCTCCTAGCCACAGGATCACAGGGTGTCAGGGGTTGGAAGAGAACCTGGAAATCTTTGAGTCCAACCCTCCTGCCAGAGCAGGACCTGTAATATAATCTAGCACAGGTCACAAAGGAATGCTTCCAGGTGGGTCTGGAAAATCTCCAGAGGAGATTCCACAACCTTTCTGGGGAGCCCCTTCCAGGCTTTGTGACCCTTAAAGAAGTTCCTCCTCATGTCGAAGTCTTTGAATCTAGTTAAAATAACTACCCCAAGTTGCTTTTTTCCTTGTAACAGTCTGAAAGTCAGCTTTCTTCCATTTGCAGACAAAAATATATATGCAACAAGTTTAAATATAATCTTCTGTTAATTCAGGGAAGCTGGCTATCTTTTGACACCCTGACAAGCTGTTTGAAACTCATGAAATCTTTTAATGTCTCTTGTTAAAATAAGAAGGAATAGCATTTTATTTCAGGCCTGGCTTGTAAGGCTGTGATATAAGAGATGAGTAGAGAATAATTTTGGGTTTTAACCTTGTTGGCAATTTCTGAGATTCAGATGAAGTGAGCGGCCACCTCTTGAAATGGTTTTAAATAGGAAATAAATGAGTCACAGAATCTCTAAGGTTGGAAAAGACCTTTAAGATCATAAAGTCCAACTGTTCAAAAAAACCCAAACCAACAAAAACATTCTTTTGAGAGTTGGACTTGTTGGAATTTTACATGTAAGTAAATAAGGGAGGAAATATTTGTAGTGAATTTTGGTTCTGTAATGTAGCCATAAATCCTGGGATTGTTAATAGATTTCAGACTTGTGGTGTACTTAATTTCACTACTATTACCCCCTTCCAGAAGGGATATAGAAATGATCATGTCAGGGGGTTTATAATCTCATGGCTGGCTGCAGTTTTTCAGCATTGGAGATGCATTTTTACCCATATGGAAATTGGAGGCTCTTAAAGCTTAATAAAATAGTCGTGTTCCTGCAAAGGTTGGGTTGGGGATAGCTTGAGATTGTTATTTATAGCTGGTCTGTACTTGGACAGGAGCTTATTTTCATATGTCACAGGACTGAAGTAGCTTTTTTTTTTTTTTCTTACAACATTTTATTATTTAAGATGATGGAAGGGTGTTACATAGGAGGGAGCATCTGAACAAAATTGAGTGTCTTCACGTGGCTGCTTGGACAGGCTGGCAGCTGTTTGGGCTGTATTTAGCTATGAAGGTGGAGAGTGTGGAGGGGGCTAGAAACTCTTCCAGGGCAAAATAGTAATTTCTTAATGATAAGTATGTTGATGGTTAACCCCAGGCTCTCCAGTTGCAGGTATTTTTAAGTAGTTAAAAATAGTAGTTAAGAAAAAAAGGTTGTAAAAATGAAGTTGGAGCCTTTCCCACCCTGGGAATATGTACTTGTTTCCTGGCTGTGGGAGAAGATAAACCCTCGGCCACTGTGTCATCCTGGGGTTTTGGTGCTGATCTCCCCCAGCCCCGTTTGGCAGTGAGCTCCATGGAGTTGCTGTCAGCTTTCCCTCAGGAAGCACTATTGGAGATTCTTTCCTTCTTATCTGAGACATGCTATCTTTGTTTTGGCGTTTGGCCATATGTCTGCTTTTCCATACAGGTTTGGGAAGCCTCTGACACAGTGGTTAGTTATGACACAGTTTGCCTGCTTTCTGGTCATCTCCAGCTGCCCACCCACCTTTGGCCTTGAGTACCTTGTGTTTTTCTGAACTAAATCCTAGCTGTTCACTGAATGTTTCTGGAATGCAGACACATCCAAGAATAACACTGTGGCTTCCAAAACTTGCTGCTGTGTAGGAATTGTGGTACTGGAAACAGAATGCTGCTTCAGAAAGGGGAGGGGGGAAGAAATAAAAAATGTACTCCCCTGACTATTTGCAGACATGACTTTTGTGCTCTGCAAACGCCTTCTGGAGGAATTTCTCTTGCTGTGTAAAGTGGCCTTTGCTTTTCATAGTTAAACAATTGCATTGTTACCATCTGAAACCTAAATTCTTTCCTCCTGCACCAGATGCAGCCCCACAGGCTATGAAATGTTGAAGCATTTTACTAAGCAGTGCCTTGCTTTGAATGCAAACCAGGGCACATCCAGCCAGGTCATCGCTCTGAGTTGTTTACAGTCCCATGAGCTATGGCGGTTCCTTCTGTGTTTACAGTACTTTCTGCTTAACTCCTACATGGACACAAATTAAAGCTTTTGCTAGAGCTTTGAAAGCACTGTCACTTGTGAAATCACTGCAGTCCCGCGTGCGATGGCGAAGACAAGCTGCATTTGCCTCTCCAGGTGTTCTAACAGACCAGATTGTCCGTACAGTTGGAAACAAGGACCAGAGTGTTATTTCCCAGCCCTTCCTCCCTGCACAAGCCCCTCTACCCTGATACCGCGTGGTGAACATACTCGGGGGTAGCTACATGCCCTCAGTTGCTGTCTGTGTTCAAGCCTTAGATTGGCCGGGCTGAACTCGGCCTCCTTCTCCCCCACACAGGCGACCTGATGAAGAGCGCGTCGGGGGAGTTCGCGGACGACCCCTGCTCCTCGGTGAAGCGAGGGAACATGGTCCGCGCTGCACGCGCCCTGCTCTCCGCTGTCACCCGCCTGCTGATTCTGGCCGACATGGCAGACGTCTACAAGCTGCTCGTTCAGCTCAAAGTGGTGAGTTTGGGGCTCCGTTGCCCTTCCTCAGAGCAGCCGTGCTTCCCTGCGGCTTGCTCGGCAGCAGGAGGCTTTGGGGTTTTCCTTGGAGTGAGTTGTGTGCCAGGGATGTTTTTCGCTCATTTCTACACTCGTGGTCAGTAGGTTCTGATGTTACATTGCACTTTATTCAGAACTTTCAATGTTGAAACTAAATGCCCTATGGCCTGCAACTGCAGGTGATAATCAACTTCTTTTCATCTGAAATAAATTGGCTTAATTATAACAGTACTCCCTTGAGTAGTTTTGGTAGACTAAATACAATGAATGTGGAATGTTTGAGGAAGCCTTTTCTTTCCACAAGCAAGTGGGTGGGAGGTTTGTACAGAATTTGAAATGAAGTGAGATGTGATACTGGGCCTGCTTTTGTGTTGGGGCTTTGAGGACTCTTCTCGTGCCCTTTGGCCACCGCTGCAGCTATGCCAGGGCCCTGGGCTCCTTCACGCTCTCGTAAATCATGTACTTGGCTGTTCCTGGTTGCTGGTGACTAGGAGGTAGTAGCTAAGCCTTGAGTACTATTAGCCTTTGAAGTATCTCTCTCCAAAAGATAGAAAGTCAGAGGATGATAGCTTTTTCTGTCTGCTATGAAGTACCTTTTGAATGACTTCCTGAACTGTGGACTGTATTGCTTGGAAAACGATGTGAATATGGATGTTTTTTAGGTGGAAGAAGGTATCTTGAAACTAAGAAATGCTGGCACGGAGCAGGATTTGGGTATCCAGTACAAAGCCCTCAAACCAGAAGTGGACAAGCTTAACATAATGGCAGCCAAAAGACAACAGGTATAGTGATGGCAGGACTTTAATATCTTTTATTTCTTCTTTTTAAATTGTGTAAATAAGGCAGCCTTACTGCTTTGGACAGTACCTATTGCTGCTAATATTTTATTTTGTACTTTACTGCTGAGTGCTTTATTCTGTTGTGTTGAGGACTTTAGAGCTTGCCAGATAAGCAGAGAGTCAGCTCAGCGTAGGACACTGCTTCTGACAGAACTTGGTCTGGTAGTGTTTGGTTATATTCACACTGCAGTACTTAATGAAACGCTGCTTTCCAAGCCTTGCTCTTCCCAGTTTGAAGCAATGCAGGTGTGGGTAAGGAAAGAGAACCAATATGTCACTCAGTGCCTGGTGCACTCACCACTATACCACATGTATCCTTTAGGGTTCACCCAGGAGGACTGAATGTGTTTGTTGAACCAGGGAGCAGAAGTCAGGGGTGGGCACAGAATGACAACTCTTGCCAAGGAGAGATGATGTTTAGTCCTATGCTGAGGTGCCCATTTGGGAAGGAGTTTCAGATCCTGTTTGTTCTGTGTATGTTCTGTTTGCATAGCTCGTGCTTTACCTTAAATGGTCTGTAAAGTTTGTTGTGTTCAACAGCACCATTCTGACTCATTTTTGTGTAGGTAAGTTTTCAAAAGAAAGCAGAGGTGTGGGCAGCCCCATTTATCAGAAATAGCATAATTCTTGTAGAGTACTTTTTGTTTGTTCTGCTGATATGTACAAACCACAACCACTTACGCACCTCTGACACTGCTAGTTTTTTTTGCACAGATTCATCTGTGCAAATAAACTGGGTACAGTCTAAAATGGATTGCCAGTTGGTTATGTATCTGAAATCTGATTGCAGTAAATGGGACTAGGGTTGTGATGGCAATGCAATAAATGTTCTTAAACTGCTTTGTGATGGATTGTTCCACGCTATGGGAAGTGGTTGTACTAAATCTGTAAATCTGCAAGCCTGCTTGGAGTGCCCTCCCTGCTTAGTATGTATCTAACAGAGGTCACATATTGCCCATTCATTTTGAAGAGCCTGTCAGATGATTATTTTTTTCCCCTTTTCTCAAGAAGGCAGTCCTCCACTTCGTTTTCGTTACCTCTACATTAGATTTAAGAGGTAACTTTAAAATGATGATACTGCTAATAGGTATGTTCATTCTTCCTTTTATAAACTTAATGCTCGTGCTGGACTCAGAAGCTTTATCTAATCACAGCACATCTATTCCAAAACGGAGGTGATGGTGCTTTAGAGAATTGCAGCAGTGAATGTTTGGGAAAAGATGTATGGACTTGCTTCCTAATCTTAAATTAGTGGTAGTTAGTCATTGGATTAATTTCGTCTCATTGGACTTGAACAAGGAGTCGAATGAGATGATGTACTTGGTGGTTCTAAAATTAAGTACCAGAGTCTCTTGAGGAAAGTAAACTCCATTTTCTAGGTGTGATTAAAGAAAACATTTTGGTTGGGAGTCTTGGAGTTTAAAGAAGATCTTCAGATCTGCAAGTGCAAGACAAGATTGCAGAGGAAGCCTTTTGTTCATGTGATATTTAACAATTGGCTTGGTTTTTAAAGCAACTAAAAATGTAGAGTAGTCTGTTCTGATTATTTAGGTTTCTTTGTGGGTTTGGTTGTTTGTTTTTTTTTCTTAAATGTAATGTAAAAGGGATGGAGTGGGGAGAAAAAAATAATGTGCTCATAACTTCTCTGTCGTGATTTAGGGGTGTTAGCAGCTTTCAAAATGCTGATCCTCTACTCTGAAGAGGGGCAACAATCCAACCCTGGATTTTGAATTGTGGAGTTATCAATGCCCCTACAGGGTTGTTTTGATTTTTTATTTTTTTTTTTAATATTTATGAAGCCATTTTGTTTTGAAATTAGTTTAGCCCTTAAGAACAGGGATACTTAATTAGAAAACAGATTTAAGTGTACTAAGCAAAGAACCTGCCTGGCTGTTGAAGATGCAGGTAGGCAAGGTATGGATGTTAAATATGGGGAACCTTCTCAAAGGTGTATTCTGTTGTGTTTTCCCCCTTGAATTTTCTTCCTAGGAACTGAAAGATGTGGGTCACCGTGACCAGATGGCAGCAGCTAGAGGAATTCTGCAGAAGAATGTGCCCATCCTGTACACGGCCTCCCAGGCCTGTCTGCAGCACCCCGACGTGGCTGCTTACAAAGCAAACCGGGACTTGATCTACAAACAGCTGCAGCAGGCGGTCACCGGCATCTCCAATGCAGCCCAAGCCACCGCGTCGGACGATGCCGCCCAGCAGCAGGGCGGGGGGGGAGAGCTGGCCTATGCCCTCAACAACTTCGATGTAAGTTTGGAATTCCTGATGTTTAAAAAACAAACCCCAAACAACTAAAAGCCCCAAATCAGTGAAGTGGTAACTCCAGCACTCCTGTTCATTCACCTGATTTTCCAGCAACAGTTTGCTTGTGTTTATATTGCCTGAAAGATCAGTATCTACTGAAATACAGCGAGTCCCAGGCAAAGTAGGAGGCTTTTTTTTTTTAAGTTATTTTCCAAGCTAGGATTGATGGAATATAGAAAGTTATACACATGGTTCTTGCTGATTGAAGGCTGTCAAGTTACACTAGGTCTGAAATAGCAGCTAGCCTACTGCTACGTTAGATGTAAGCCCTTGGTTTATTTGAAATTGATTATTTCATAATATATTTATGTAAGGTATTCTTGTAGGTGACAGAAATGACTTATTGAAAGTGAATAATGTATTTGGAATTGCCCAAACTCCCTATTGAGAGGAACATGAAGTGGGAAGTTTAATATGATCTTTGGTTGGGAATGAAATCATTTCACACTGCTGTGTTGTACTGATCTGTCATATTCTTTATCTTGCATTCAGTAAGTTACCAAGGATAGCCATGCATTTTTACTGAGAACACTTCCCTCTTGAAGCCAGTATTCTGTCTACCACTGATTCAGTCTCTGAATTTTAAACACCTTGGCACTAACTTACTTCTAAAACTTTATTTAATATTGCAAAGCCGTTACTGAAAAGTTGTTTAATCCTTTTTGGTTTTGCCAGATATTCACAGAATCACAGAACGGTTTGGAAGGACCCTTAAAGCTCCTCTAGTCCAACCCCACTGCAGTGAGCAGGGACATCTGTAACTAGAGCAGGTTGCTCAGAGACCCACACAACCTCACCTGGAATGGCTCAGGGTTGGGGCATCGACCACCTCTCTGGGCAACCTGAGCCAGGGTCTCACCACCCTTGGTGTCAAAAATTTCTCAGTCATTTTCTCCAATCTGTCATCATCTTGTAGTTTCAAACTATCACCCCTTATTCTGTCCAAAAGTCTGTCCCCATCTTTCTGACAGGCCCCTTGAAGTCCTGAAAGGCTGCAAGTAGTTCTCCCTGGAGCCTTCTCTTCTCCAGGCTGAACAACCCCAGTTTTCTCAGCCTGTCCTCACAGGAGATGTGCTCCAGCCTCAGAACATTTCTGTGGAGCTTGTTCCATCCCTCTAATTGATTTTGGTGCTTACCTTCTCCTTTTTGCACTTAGCACTCTTGTTCCTTCTCTCCATTATTTTCTCTGCCTTGTTTTTTAGTTTTATTTTTGTTTCTGTTTTGCTTCATTTTTTGTCCAGGATAAAGAAATATTTGAGTTCTCCCTGAGCCCAGTGTGAAGCTTTTCTGTGTGATCTCTTGGGATAACAAGGGGATGTTGATGTTTTCTTGATCTTTGTGACTATGATTTCAGTTTTAGATCTGCTTTTCTTAAATTCCCTCAGTTGTATGTTCAGTTATGCAAGTCTTAAGAACATGCCTCTAGTTAGCACCCAGGGGTGGCAGGTTTGAGTAGGTGTCTGAGGAAGGGAAGGCAGGACCTGTGGAGCACGTTGTGGGTTGACTTGGGCTCGTAAAATTGAATCAGCAATTCAGTTAAGGTTCATGGAGTGGCTAATCTAGCTCAAACCATTTAACGTGATTTCTGATAAATGGCTGTAATTTACTATATGAACTCTAATATATGACTGGAGACTTTCTTTGAGTGTTGTAGTTCACGTGGTGCTTTTGAGCATTTAGTTCTGCTTTGTGAGGCTCTGTAACAGCAGCAGAGCTTGTTCAACAGGCAGCCTCTCCGTGTGCAGTGTGCCACAGCTTTGTCATCTCGTTCCTGCCAAAGGAGGACGACAAAACAAATGTGTTCAGGTTCTTGGCAGATGTTATCCCTGCACTTCATTTCCTGCGAGCGTTCAAGTATTATCGCGCCCTTGTAAGAGAGGCTTTGTACACACGTGCCCACAAATACTCTGGTGTTTTTACTGGTGGTTTTTACTGATGGTAAAATATTAAATGTCTACCAGAAGATAAGAAGGCAGCTGTTATCTCTGGTTTTGGTGGTGCAGTTCTGGAGGTGTAAAGTATTGCTATCAGATTATCTGCATGGCTGGAAGTGTCGGGGAAAGTGAGGAGCAAGCTGGAGAACACATGCTGCGTTCTGCTGCCACAAAGGCTGCGTGGTTACTCTGTAAGGACAGTGATGTGCTGGCTGGAGGGAGAAGTCCTGGCTGTGATGTTGCTGTTGAAGTTGGCTGGCTGGCCGACTGCAAAAACTCCCATTTCAATAAAACCTTTTCGAGCATCTTTTACAGAGTTGGCAGTGTCCTCCCCTCCTGCCCCTGTAGTGGGAAGAAAACCCACCCAAACCCTATATGATCCATCAAATCTTGAAATGACCAAATAATTTGTCCTTAACTTGTAAACCTTTTTAAAATCATCAACTGAAAACACTCACAAGGTGATAAATAGTTCACTGTTCTTCCTGGTGAGCTTCTCTGGATAGTGGCATTGGGGCCTTGAGCAGCAGATAGATCAGTACTGCTGCTTCACCCTAAAGTCACTCAGTATGAGCTGTGCTTGCTAATACTCTGTCAAAATAAACCTGAGATAGTTCTCTGCCAGAAGTTGTTTTCTGTGCTGTTGGAAACATTTCTGTGGATGTTCACTTGGAGAATTTTGAGAAAACTGTTGTATTTACCTGCATACTGGCAAAGAGAAGGAAGACTGGGTAAACTAGGACAACAGAAGGGTGTATATATAAATACAATTCTATATATAGGACTGATTTTGGACATTTGTTTTCCTTGTTTTTCTGTTAGTGATGGGATAATTACATCTGACAAGCTAACTAGTGAAGGCATGTCTGGATTGACGTGTAGTTAAGAATAGTTCTGTGCTTTGAACCTTATTTGTGCTGGCATGTTTGGTTTTTGCCATTCATATAATGAGGCTTCCTGTGGCCAACTTCTGTTTAGCTGTCACAGCAGCACAAGAAATGAGTAGCAACCTCATCTGCTGGGGTACCGTTAAGTAGCTCTGCAGAACCCTCCTGAAAATCTTCCTCGGCACCAAAATTGTCATGTTTGATTTTGACGCCTGGGGAAGTGTTGGTCTTGATGAGTTAACGGTAACTTAAGGCTTGGTTTGATTGCTGATTTCTAAACCCTTTCTTTGCTAGAAACAAATTATTGTGGATCCATCGACCTTCAGCGAAGAGCGTTTTAGGCCTTCCCTGGAAGAGCGCCTGGAGAGCATCATTAGCGGAGCTGCCCTGATGGCTGACTCGTCCTGCACACGTGATGACCGGCGGGAGCGGATAGTTGCCGAGTGTAACGCGGTGCGACAGGCCCTGCAGGATCTCCTCTCGGAATACATGGGGAATGTGAGTGTCTTCTCTCTGCTTGCTTGGTGTGGCTTTTAACTCTGGGATTCTCCCAAGTGTGGAATTGAAGCTGCTTTGTTCAGTTCCTCAACAGTAACCAGCAGTCCCGAAAGGTTTGGCAGGAGGCAGGATCAAACACATTTATCAGTGATGCTTAGCTTAAAATTAATCTCTAGTCTTCCAGGAAACTGTTGTCACTGTAAAGTGTTAACCCTTCAGCACTGTTCTTTTTTTATTACTTAATGGTTTGTATAGAAATTCAACAGATTAGTCTGTTTTTTTACCTTGGTTTACATACAGTAATTTGGCTTATGGAAAAAGCGTACTTCTTAGCTTCTGTTGAAGCTTGGAAAGTTTAACTGTCATCTTTTTAGCTAAAGACATAGATTCTCAGAATCACATTAGTTGCTGTTGCTCTTCACTTTGAGTAGAGATGATATATGAAGTTAAATATTTAGGAAGAATTCCTGAGGACAGTTTGTGATAGATAAGGACTGGATGTGCAGTTTTTTTTCCAGTGTTCAGGCAGTTCACATGCAGACAGCATTTGAAGGCCATGTTTCTATGGTTGGTGGAAGTGTCATGTCATGCAGATGAGCCTCTGCCTTTGAGGCCATCATAATACAGCACTGAACTTCCTCCCCTTTGTCTCTCGTTCTTATCCCAGAGGGTTTTAATCTCAATAGCTCTTGCTGGGTTGAGAGGTTGGGCTATTACAAGATTTAGACTGCATCTAGTCTTTAAGCTTTGTTAAACTTGAATTTAGCAATAAAGTTGCAGAAATGACAACAGTCTAAGAAAGGTTTGTGATGTGTAGCACTGTAACAAGTAAAATTGTCTGAAGAAATCTTAATGGGATGAGGCAAAGTCTTAATTCTGCTTTTAAGCATGTTTGAGGTTAAACAGTTCAGATTTTTTTTTTCTCTTAAGACAGCAGAATGTATTTAGGAACACTGCTGTGTAATGTACCATATTGTCAAATCTTTTGGCAAAAACTACCTCAGTGTAGACTAAAACTGATCCAAAGGCTGCCCCGTGCAGATTGGGCCAGTATAATTTGGAACACAGATGCAGTGAGAGGTAGAGAGGAAGTAAAACAAGGATTTCTGTTTACCAAAGACAAGGATGAAGTAATTGAACGAAACTGAAAGGTAAGTCTTCCATAGCCTGTGGGCTGAGCTAGGTACTTCAGGTAGTCTCTCTTAATTGCCTGTGAAAGTATCTTGTGCTGGGCATTGCCATGGTACAGAACCCAGGGCTGCAGCTGGCCAGCCAGCCACTAGCTCATGCCACTTGAAATGCTTTTCTATTAGTATGTGATGTGTCCATAACAATCCCTCTGACAAATGTGCTGCTGGACTGGATGAGGCCCTGTCAAAATAGTTCAGAATCAGCCATCCACCAAATGCTCATTAAAGCATGGAGGAGGTAGATACTTGTGTCTTGCATGGAAGACTTGGGGGCATTTCTCTCACTGGAAGTTGGTTGATACCTGCAGAAGACTGCAGAGCTTTGGCTTCCTTTCACAGAAATGCCTCTACTCCTCCTCCTCCTCCTCCTCCTCCTCGGCTGTGTACTGTTGTTGCTGATATGCAAGTTAAAGCAATCACTCTGAGAAGGAAAGGATGTATTCCTTCTGTTATCTCTTTTAACACATTGTGAAATTAGTGGAGCAGAGTGAATTTTTTTTTTTTAAGTCACTGGTATGTTATGACTGTAGACAGTGTAGTTGGGGAAATGAGATTAGAAATTTAGTGAAATGGAGTGGAAAAAGCAATTGATAAATTATGGCAAAAATGTGGGATGGTGTGTAAAGATCCATACCGAGGCTAGGAAAAAAACCCCTCAATGATTAAGATGAAGAATGAATAATACCTGGGAATATGAACAGTAAAGAAGGTTTGATACCTCTATAGGCAGAGCAGGGGTGTGCTGCCAGAGAAGTGGTGGAGGAGCTGTCATATCAGGGGTATGTATGATATACCCACAGCTACGTCTCCTGTTGTGCTTTTCTCCAGTCTCCCTTTGAAGAAGGAAATGAATCGGGCATTAAATCTCTTAATTGCACAGCACTTGCAGTGCCTCATAAATCCTATCTGTGTGCTAGAAGAAGAGGTATTTATTGGCTAAGTGTAAAAAATTCAGCGAGAAGATTGGCTGAGGAGTACACAGGGAAGGGGGAAGCACAGGAATGTCTTGAGGCAAATTCACTTTTAGTTTTAAATGTCTTCTGGTTTAGTGACTTCCTGTAGCTTTTGGGTTTTCTTTGGGATCGCTGGTAATAAAGAGGCTGTTTCCTAGATAGCTTCTCACAGAATTGTTTTGGTTGAAAGAGACCTTAAGATCAAGTCCAGCCCTTAGCCCAGCACTGCCAGGTCACCAGTGTTTTGGACCTATGGCTTAACTGTCTCTCTGGGCCTGTCCCCAAAGGTCTGTAAGTCTGAAGTGTTGCAGGCTGTGTTACGACTGTGACAGAGGCTTCTATCTGAATAACAGTTTCCAGTAATAAACTGATTTGTAGGATCTCTTGATTTCCCCCCCTCCTGCTGCTGCATCTGCTGGCAATGGTGATGAAACCTGTAACTCAGCCTAAATAAGGACAGGCTTTGCTTGTTAGCCAATTGTTACAGAAGTTTTTATCCCCTTTTTCTTAGATTGTGTGGAAGGGTGTTATTTCCTTCTGCACCCAGCACACACATCCAAATTGTCAGGCTGAATCTTGTGCATGCTATGTGGATGGTGGTCAGTAGTGGATGCTACCAGGACAGTAACAAGGGAGGAATGCAGTTTTATTTGCCCAGAGAACCTCCCAAGTGCAATCAGGCTGCAGCTTTGGTACTTCCAGAGCAGTCCTGGTTGGCTGTGTTTAATGGCTCTTGATAGACTCTCCCCCAGTTAATCTGAATAGTTTCTTTCTGAATATTTATAAACTCACAGCATCCGTAATTAGCAAGCTCTCCTGCTTAAATAAGTGCTTTGTGAAGAAATGTCTCCTTTTGTTTTGACCTTCTGCCTGTTCTGTTGGACGTTTCTTCCATCTCATTTAGGAAAAGACCTTGAGCAGTTCCTCCTTGCTCATCCTTTTCTAAGCCACTTAGGTTGTTACAGAGCTGTAGCATGTAGGAGACTTCAGTCTTAGCTTCCCCAGAATGGAGTATCCTAGTTCTATTAGATGCTTTCCTTAACAAAGATGCTCAACACCTCCTATCAGCCTCTTATTATCAGAGAGCACAGTGGATTAAGGTGGGATAGAGTGAATTAGGACTCGATGTCTGGTGTTATCTGCATTTCACAGAGGTTTGCATCAGCTGGGCTTTGTCTGCTTTGCCTGTGGACTGGGCACTAGTTAGCATTTGCTGTGATGGTGGCTGTGTCCTTGTTCAGATTCACAGAGAATGCAGCTCATGCAGCTCAAGAAAGCTCTGAGATGAGAATCAGTACACAAAGCAGCAGTGACTGGGAGATGCGTTCAGAAGGGCACTGCTGATTGGAGCCAAAATGCTGGAGTGGACCTGTTCTGCCATCTCCTCTGCCTTGTCTGGATCTTCACGTTCCCCTTTGAGGCTTGGGGAGCAGAACTGCATCTGCTTTTCAGGCAGCACTGTGGTGTCTTGTGGGTTTGGTTTTAATCCTATGCTGACAAAGCCTAACACTTGATTTGCTTTCTGATAGCTGCTGAGTGCTGAGTTATCTCCATGACACAGCTACCATCAGGATTTAGCTTCTGAGTCGTGGAGTGTTGCTGTCAGTGGGAAGTTAGATGGCTGTTCCTTTGGGCATCACTTATTACCTATGTCCACTGAACTTTTATCTGCCAGCTTGTAATGCACTCTCTTGCTTTATAAGCAACATTCCTTAAAATGCCAGCTGTTCATCACTTAATCGGAGCTTCTGATCCTTTAGCTTTTCCCCTCATCTTGTACTTCACCAGCAGAGAGCTGGTTTCTGTTCTGGCTTTTGCTTATTACTTAAAATTCCAACAGAAAATAGTTTTCCTTTTTAAGCTTGCAGTGCAGATCCCTCCTGGATTGAAAGAGCAAACACCTATATCTGTATCTGTTTCATATCTATTGGAGTAAGCTTGATTCTTCCTGATTGTGTTGAAGGGCAGAGCAAGAATGGGAAGGCCTAAACCAATTAATGACTGATTTTGACTAGTGTTGTAAAAGCAAAGTAGTCCAAGGTCTTGGATCTGGGGTCAACTGCCTGAAATGCAGTAAATTGTCCACGTTGGTTGTAGCTAAGTTGGTAATATAACTCAGTGATGGCAAGACCCAGATCTTTGTGTGATCTGTTATAGTCAGGCATTCTTGGTGTGTGTCCTTAATGAAATGAAAACATTTCAAAGCATGTTTGAGTTTAGTTGGACAGTGATACTGGACCTAGGCAGGGGAAGAGGACAGAACAATGTGTCTTGCTGAACTGATGTTCTGGATGAATAGCAGAGCAGGGAGGAGGCCGGTAAGGAGCAGAGTGCAGTGATACATCAGCATGCAACAGAAATGGTCTTTTGTGTCCCTCCATACCCTTGAGTGGGTAAGACATTGAGTGGTTGCAGTTTGCTCAAAAAAAAGCATGAAGCATATTTTTTGACACTACTACCATTTATCCCAGTGCTGCTGTGCTAGCAGCTGGGGTGGCACCTGGACTGGTGTGGAGAGCAGGTTCAGTTCTTGTCAACAGCTCTGCTTTTCTGTACCATACTAATCAACTCTGCCTCAAATGTATATATGTAGTTTTCATTGCAGTTACAAGTTATTTTTCTAGATGCATTCACAGTGGGCTGATAGAGCTGAGATGTTTCTGAGAAGCCGATATGTAGAATGGAGAGGTAGGAAAATGTGTCTTCAGGCACACACATCCACACACATTAGCTCATGACAGGCTGTGTGCTCTGCACTGTAACTCTCCATGGGTGTTGTTAGCACAGAGCTCGGGCAGCTTGCCTTGAATTTAGCTGCTGTATTAAATATGGTCAACTCAAGAGGTTGGGGTTTTGAAGTTGGATTTTAGTGGGTTAGAAAGTGCAGGCCATCCACTGGAAACTTAACCAGAAGTTCCCAGTCTGCTTTCAGTTTATGATTCAACAGTCAATTTAGGCTGGAAAAGACCTTTCAGATCATTGAATCCAACCATTAACCTAATGCTACCAATTCCACTGCTGACCCATGTCCCTCAGCACCGCATCTCCACTGATTTGAAACCCCTCCAGGGATGGGGACTTCTCCACTGCCCTGGGCAACCTGGGCCAGACCTTGGCAACCCTTGAGGAGAAAAACTGTTCCTCTGGTCCAACCTAAACCTCCCCTGGTGCAACTTGAGGTTGTTTCCTCTTGGCCTGTTGTTGTTGTTGGTCCTTGGGAAAAGAGACCAACCCACCTGTCTCCAAGGGGAGCTGTAGAGAGTGGTAAGGTCTGCCCTCAGCCTCCTTCACACAACCTGCAGAAGACACCAGTTATGACTGACATATGAGACTGGAAAGAAAAACTTCCTTTAGCTTTTGGCAGCCGTACTTATTGCTTGATGCAGGTGCTTTGAGAGATGGGGACTTCACTTCTTTCCCAGCACACTGTTTCAGACCCATGACAGAGGTGTCCAGCTCTGCTTGGTATGTGCAGGAATGAGCAGAGAGCTCACTTTGTGTTCTGTACCCATCGGTTCTGCTGCATCCAGCCACCCTTCCATACACCCCTGCTGACTCAGGCATGCACCAGCACAAACTGTCAGACTCTAGTTTGGCCAGTGTGGGATGTGGACTTGGAGCCTCGTTGTTCAGCGTGCTCTTGTACACGAAAATCCCTCGTTACTACCTTTGGAAACAATAAATCATGTTACATAAAGTGGCTTGACAGGTGCTATTTCAATGGGAATTTTAATGCTTTGATATTAACATTCTGCCTGCATCCTTGACTGTCTGGGATTGCATTAGAGGTGCTTGGCAGTAAATGGAGAAAAGCCACTGGGGGCCAGTTTTGGAGGAGGCATTCCAGGCACAGATTATTTCAGCTGACTTTTTTTGTTGTTGTTTATTTTTCCCCAATTTCCATCTCCTGTTTGGCCCCACATGGCTGAGTACTACACCCAGGTGTGTTTGGGATTGGGGTTGTATTTCTTTGAAGAATACATTTAAATATAATTTACAATTGTGTAGCACAACCTGAAGTTAATTGGTGACTGAACCCCAGGTTGCTGGTGGATGCTGCATAGTAGGAAGTCTTGTGTACTGCTGCCCGGTGTGGTTTGGCTCTCAGGGTATCTGAAGTAGGTCTTGACATTTTCTGGTTTTAGCCTTGTGTCAAGGTTTAGGCTTTTGCTCTCCACTAGATGAATGACAGATGCCTTCTGTTAACACTTCTCCCTTCACAAATGGGGAGAGAAAGGGAATAAGGGAGAGAGTTGTGGGTTTGAAAAGAAAACTGAGCCATTGTAAATTAAAACACAGAAAAAAATGGAATATATGCAAATATATACAAAACCAATATTGAAACCAACTTCCCTGATGTCATCATTACCACTTTGCTGTGGAGCAGGCACGGGGGAAGTTTCAGACTGGACTCAGCAGTAGATGGGAGCTGCAATCAGGAACACACAGATCATGCTCAAAAGCAAGAAGGGCAGAATCCTTGATCCTAGTGACCTCCTCAGTTTTACAGTAAACATGCAGTAGATGGGCTGGAGTCCTCTTGGTTAGTTTGAGATCACCTGTCCTGGCCACTTCTCCCCACAGGTGCTGTGTCTTAATTTCTGCATCCCCATGTGGAACAAGATTTCACAGTGACCTTGGTCTGCACAGGAGCAAGTTTAAGGGAGAGCCTTTCTGCACCCCCCAGCCTTTGGTGGTGACTAAACACTGAGCATGGTCATTGCTGGAAGCAGAAATTTCTCTGTAAAAATCTGCTGTGAACTTGAGGCAGTGCAGTTAGTTAGAAACTGAGCTGAAGAAGAAAGTCACTGAACAGAATTAGCTCTAACTCAAACCAGGACAACTTGGTGGTCTCCTGACTTGCTAAATGCTTGTTTTGCTCCATGTTTCTGTGTTTAGTGTGCTTATGGAAATGTACAACTTCAAACCAGTACTGTTGCCTTGATCTTAATTGCAGTATTTTGCTTTTCCTCCCTAAGCTTCTTTGAGCATCTCTGATGCTTGAAAAGAAATGGGCAAGGAAGTGCCTATCTTACCTATTTGCTGTCTTCTGGGAGAAATAATCTTGCCTTCAGACCTGCCAGCAAAGGGTGTTTCTACTCCCACCACACTTGCGGTTTACAGAGTGGAGATGTGTTTTTCATTATGAATTTGCCTGTTAATAATGGTGATCCACAGCTTTCTATTCCCATCAAAGATCCAAGCTTGGAAAGGTACATGTGTTAATTTCCACAGGACTGTAAAGCTGCTTTGCAGGCAGTGTCTCTGTATTTGAAAGGGCTCTTGCAGAGTGTTTTTAATGAAAGCAACTGTGTCTGTGGCCATAGATGTGAATTAAACCAGCAGACTGATCTGTATTTATGATAAAGATGCTGACAAGAATTCTGCCTTGAGATAATCTACACTTTCTTTTTTTAATACTGTTTCTGTCAGTTTAAGATGCTTGAATGCTGCCGTGATGGACAGGGTTTGAAAGCCTGGATGGATTTTCCTGTTGGGGACCTTGCTGTTCCTTAAGGAGAGCTGTGCAGTGAGCCTGGGCACTCCTTTCATAGGTGTTCTCTGTTTGACAAAGACACTGCTTTTAAAAACAAACCATTTCTGAAGTGAAATGCTTACAGGCTGCCACAGAGTACCTAATTCAGCACACTTGGTATGAAGCCTGATGAAGAATGAGAGTTTCACACCTGTCAGTCAATTTTGGGCCACAGAAATGAGCTTCCATGTTGCTTACCCAACATCATCCTCAGTGAGATGTAGTGTGGGGGAGGTCTGAACCCTGTCTGTCTTAGGCAATGATACAAGGGCTGAAGGAAATAAACCAAAGTCAGCTCAGGTAAAGCTTTGTCAGCTTTGGGTTTTGAAGATCTTCTGAGCTCCCTGTCATCCCAGTGGTTCCTGTGAGCTCATCCTGATGTGCATGTGGAATTGCTGGTTTAGAGATCCCAAAGAACTGCTGTGATGAGGATACTCAGCCTCAGAGGGGAGGGTGGCCAGCACATCTGGGCTTACAGCAGTTTGTGAGGGCTGGTGGTAACTGTGAGTGCAGCCAGCCCCTGCTGAGGCTGCCAGCTCCTTTGTGCAAGTGGCACAACTTGAAATTCCTGAATACTTTTTCAGGCTCATGGCAGTGTTTGTGCTCTGCCATGAGAATGTGCTTCTCAAAGAAGCATATGGCTGGCTTAGTGCCTGCTTGAAGAAACCCACCAAAGCCCAAGTCTAAGATGCGAAGTCTAGTTCCAGCACAAGATTAGCAGGCTGCTGAAAACTTGAATCATAGAATTATTTTGTTTGGAAGAGACCGTGAAGATCATAAAGTCCAACTGTTCTCCCAGCACTGCCAGGCACCATTAAACTATGTCCTCCAGCACCACGTTTCCAAAACCCTTCCAGGGATGGGGACTCCACCACTGCCCTGGGCAGCCCAGGCCAGGCCTTGACAACCCTAGAGGGGGAAGAAATTGTTCCTCAGGTCCAACCTAAACCTCCCCTGCGGGAACATACCCCTTTTCCTACTGCTTGTTCTTTGGGAGAAGAGACCAACCCCACCTGGCTCCAGCCTCTTGTCAGGGAGTTGTCAAAAGCCAGAAGGTCTTTCCTAAGCCTCCTTCTCCAGGCTGAACAACCCCAGGTTCCTCAGCTGCCCCTCACCAGACTTGTGCTCTAGACCCTTCCCCAGCTTCATTGCCCTTCTCTGGACATGCTTCAGTCCCTCAATGTCCTTCTGGGAGTGAGGGGCCCAAAAGAGAAATTGGGATTGAAGGGGTGGACTCCCCAGTCCAGAGGGACAATCCCTGCCATAGTCCTGCTGGCCACCCTAGTGCTGATCCAAGCCAGGATGCTGGTGGCCATCTTAGCCACACTGGATCATCTTCAGCTGGCTCTCTACCAAGGCCCCCAGGTCATTTAATGCTTGACAGTTTTCAGTCTCTCCCCCTAAGCCTGGAGTGTTGCAGAGGGTGGTTGTGACCTAAATGCAGGACCTGGCCCATTGGCCTTAATGAACCTCAGCCTGGCCAGATCCCTTTGTTAACCCTCTCTGTCCTCAAACCTGATTGACATTCCTGGCCAGCTTGGTGTTTTCTGCATACTTACTGAGGGTGCCCTTTATCCCCTCATCCACATAATTGATAAAGATTTTTAACAGAACTGATCTCAACACTGAGCCCTGCGGAACACTGTGTGACCATCCACCAACTGCTCTTCATCTGCTGCCTTCAGCCTTTGCTGCTTGTTTGGTGCAAAATTGCTGGTAGTAACTCTGCAACTGAATAGTTTTGACAGTAGCTGGGCCTTAGTCTAAAGTGTTTTCCACAGCAGCACTCAACACTTCAGCCTTTCCATGCTTTTCAACATTTTTGTTGTAGCCTGTTAATACATGTAAAAGAAAGTTAAGTTGCTGCCCTTACTCTGTGCTTACTCCTTTCATTTGTGCAGCAGAATTGCAGCCTAATGTTGCTTCTCAACTTGGGAGTGGAATCCTGTAGATATGTGGCAGTGAAGGCTTGCATCCCACCCCATCCTTCCTTCACCCCACCCCTCAAGGTTCATACTGGTGAAACATCTGTTTTTCCCCTTTCTTGTTAGACATATATCTACCTCCAATATTAATAGTTTTTACTATTGCGTTATAAATCCAGACCCTTCTTAATCTAATGATGATCAAATAACATTTAGATTGGTGGAAGGGAATAATAAGATGTGCTCACTTGTTCATAGTAGGGCAGTTGGCATTTAGTAGCATTTTGCTTTTGTTGAGCTGTAAACCGTTTTGCATAAATATGCAATGTATGGATTCTGCTTGAAAAATCTATTTTGTCGCTTAATCCATTTGAATTCTACTGTTTTGTAAGAAAATATTTGAACTCTGCCTTTATAAGATAAACTGTATAGCCACCCCTAATGAAGCTCTATTTGGTGACACTTGAATACTCTCAAAGCTGAAATTGGGTAGTATAGATGGAACAGAGCATGCAAGATTGTGCAGTGACCACTGATCTGTGGATAAACAGTCTTTTAGCCTCTAGCAGGTTCATGCTCTCGGTGTGCAGAAGTATTACACACACAACTGGGCTTTTGAATTCCTCTTGTTGGAGGAAAGGGATGATGGAATTAGAACAAAGTTGGAATGCTACAGTTCTTGGGTTGCAGCTAAATACTTGCATCTCGAGTCCTGGCCTTGCCCTTTTTTTCTCTAGTCTTGATATAATCCAAGCTCTGGCTTCAGTTCCTGTCATTCTGCAAGATGGGATTCAGAAGGTGGTGAAGGGAGAGGATGAAGGCAGTTGCTGTCGTGGGTACACATGTGCCCCTGTTGTCTGGTACCACTTCTCTCCAGTTTTCTGGTGATCTGAAAAACCTGTTGTGCTCTATTTTTGCTTTCCAGTGTCTCTTCACCTGTTGTACAGATCCCTTTGTGAACCTGGAATTCTATTCTAGAGGTGGTGTTTAATATCTAGACCATACTCTTTGCTTCACCTGTTTCGTCCTGTGTAAGAAAGCTGATGTTCTGTAGCGCTTATAATGTTTCCTGGAGCTTTAGACCTACTTTGTCCCTGAAAGTCAACTGAATCAATACAGAATAATCAGAGTTTGTGGCTTATCCAAGCAGCAGCAGCCCTCTTGAATGTAAATAGAGGTGGAAGAGTGACTTTAATCCTTCTTGTGTCTGAGAAAAGGATGAGGGTTAAGCTGTATCTTGAAAAGCTGTTGAAAGAGAGGAGAAATTTTTGGCTTTTTTTGGTCTGCACAGGGAGCTGTTTTTTTCAGCAGGAGGGACAGGAGTTAGAAGCAAATGGGCAGAGGAGGAACAGAGCCGAGACAACTTGTATGTGTCAGGGTTAAAAATCTGTTTAAAGCTATTTGAAAAGACTGTGTGACTTTGGAGGCTGTACTCAAAAGTTAACCTTGGGGAGCTGATGCTCTAAAAGGGTGATTTCTTCACAATAACAGCAGCGAGCCTGTAGGCTTTCGGGCAGGAATGGCCTTGCAAAGGTGCGCTAAAAAATGCATTTTCCTCAGCACCCCTTAAAAGAGCTTTCTCTGGGCATGGGGCCTTAAGGGTGAAGTTGTGTGGTTTAGAGGTTGCTTTCACCACAAGCTGTGCCTTTCAGAAATGGAGGGTGTTTAATGCCTGTAGGTTTCAGGTTGAACACTAGTGTTGGTGATGTGCAGCTGGTTGCGGATTATTGACCTGGCTGCTTCTTTGGTAACCTCTGACCGTCGAGAAAAAGGGGTTTGCCATTCCTTGGGTGCTCTACTGCTGCCATATGTGGCCAGAGAAAAAAAAAATGGCTGGTTGGCTCAGAATCTCTTCTATATGCCTGAGGTGCTGTCATCTGTGTTTTACTGACTATGATAACTTGAATTGACATTATCAGTTACTGTATGAAACCAGCAGAAAGACCTCAGAAAATGACTCCTGGTAGCTCTTTGGCGGGGGGAGGGGGGAAGAGTAAAAGGCTTTGCAAATATAAGCTGCTTGGTTTAGAAACAATATTTAACTTTGTAATTTCAGTATCATTAGAGCTAAGTATCTGTGGAGCAAAGGAATCAGAGGATGTGTGGAAGTGTGTGAGGGAGTAGCTGGAGAGAGGAGGTGCAGGTCTTGGGGACACAGACAAGTTGGTGCTGGGGGCCACAAGGGGATCCACCAGCTCTGCTAGGCTGGGGCATTCTGGTGGCAGGAGGGTGCCTTTGCTGGGGGGGGTCTCTGCCCACCCAGCCCCTCTGCTTCTTGCCTGCTCCAAATTTTCCTTCTGGCTTCTCTTTAGCTGCTGTGTTTTAGGAACTTTTTTCTTGTAATAGCAGTACTTTTTAGTTGTCTTTGTATTAAATTGATTAAATTTTGGATTAAGATTCTCGCCTAAAGTGAGGCAGGCACCTTGTTGGTTTGGTGGTGGTGTGGTGTTTTTGTTCCATTGTGTTTGGGTTTTTTATTTGTGCTTTGGTATTTTTGTTGGGTTGTGTGTGTTTTTTTCTGTTTGGTTGGTTTGTTTGTTGCCTTTTTTTGTTTTTGTAATAATGACAGATGACAGTTTGTCCATGCAGTGTGAGGCAGCACACAGGGACACTCTGGGGAGTTGGGGCATTTAGTGCCTTAAACTGTTCAAGACTTCAAATAATTCTGATACTGTCAATTATATGTCTTGATGTATGAATGTAGTTGTTTCTCTAAAAATGAAAAGAACTGCACTCAGAAATATTAAGGAATGCTGGAAATCCTGAGGTATCTTCCTGCAGCTTCAAGGCACCCCTCATTATGTGCTTGACACCTATATTTTAAAGTTTTTTTCGCTGAAGCCAACTTGTGACCACACATTGACATATTTCAGGTTCAGTCCAGATGTTAATTGGCAGCATTAGTATATGATGCTTTAAAAAATCCCTGTTTCCTGAGTAGGAAGGTAACTCTGGGACTTAGTTGTAGTGCAGTCTGTCCTGTGTCTAGCATGCAAGGTCAGGGGCTCTGAGTAACCTGCTGTAGTTGCAGATGTGCCTGCTCCCTGCAGGGGCGTTGGACAAGATGATCTAGAAAGGTCCCTTCCCACCCGAACTATGCCATGATCCTAGTGCTGGAAGGTCTTGATGGGTGTTTCTCATTTTCAAGGTTGCCAGTGGTTGAGCTGCAGTGTGAATGTCAGTGGTGGCCCAAGTCATACAGCTCCTTTTACATGCTATCCTCATATTCTTTTTTTTTTAACCTGTGCATTTCTTTTAAGAATGCATTAATTCTAAACATCTTAGCCCCAGCACTTTATTCTCCTCGTGTAGAAGTTGAGCTGCTGGCTACACTCTATTGCCCAAGTACTTCTGTGTCTGTGGCCTCAATTTCACTTCTCTTTTTCAAAGGCTTCATGTGTGTATCTTTGCCACCTCCCAGTCATCTTCTAGTACTGTGTAGGGTAATATTTGTGGGGCTTGCTTGCTCTACCCTGCTGTGCCTTTAAACCTCTCCTTTGAGGACTGGCTTTATTGAGTCATTTCAGGGGAGGAAGGTGACATGAGAGCTCTGATGTCAAGTACAAAATAAGATTGCAGCTATATCATTTGATACTGTTCCTCTTAAATGCCAAATTGTGAATTTCCTTGGAGGCAGAATGAGTTTTTGGGCACCTTTCCAGGAGTCAAAGACTCCCAATTTTAGAGGTTACCGGACTGAAAAAAGCCAAGAAAAAGTGAGGTTAATGCAGAAATAACGGAAACGTTTAAAATAGACAGAAGTTGAAAGCCCTTCTGCCTTGGCCCTGAGCAGCTGACAGCTTTGGAGCTAATGGCCTCCAAGATGGCTGTGCTGCTTTCTCTGGGATCTTCTAATTGAGGAAGGCAGAGTCTTCATAAATGTCTAAGTTGATGTTGGGAGAGCTGGTTTGAAGCAGGCTGGGTTCTGTTGCTGGGCTGAGGCTGCTGCCCAGGCTCTCCTGGGTACAGTGGTCTCCTGCTCACCTCCCCCTTCTGTCAGAAGCAGCTCTTCTGCCCCACAGGCAGCTCAGTGTGTGCAGGTGCTGCATGACTGCTGGGGGAGCTGTGCTGGCATCGCTGAGGAGATGCTCTGAGGGGTGTGCAGAGAAACAAGGAATAATTAAAGAGCAAATCTTCATGTTCTGATACTCCCCTTGTTACGCTACTGTGGAGACTTTTTCACACAGGATGGAAAACTAGCTTTTTGGTGAGAGGTGCTGAAGTCTCCAAATTTCCTCTGAATTTTTATCCTCAGCCAGTTTTGTAGTGCTGTGGAAGCACCTTCCCTCCACAACACATACAAAATAAATCCTGGATACTCCCAGTTGGAGTTTAGGAAATCATTCTGGAAGAGCAGGGTTGTATTGAGTACTCAGGGAATTGGCACCCCTGTGAGTATTCCTGGGGCCATTTCCAGTAAGTGGATTACTTTCTGCATTTTGCAAACTTGCTCTATGATTTTGGTTATATTCCCAACTTCTGGAGCACTGCCTGTGTGATGGGAAGGCTCCTTTCAGTACTGGGCTGCAGTGAAGTGTATATTCAATTAAAACTTATTTCTTGATGTAAAACTGAATTTAACCAGCTGGGTTTTTCAGATCACTATCAGCTTAAGTACATCCAATCTCCTAGTTTTTTCTGTACCAGATTGTATGGTTCTGTATATGAATTCTGTTTGTTTTGAATAGCTGCTGCTTTATCATCTAGCTAATGCTAATTTAAGTAATCTATCTAATGATTTCTTTACAAGTAGAGGCAGATACAACACAAATGCAAAATATCTCTGCATCCCATAGCTCTCTACTGTGCTTTACTTGCTTTCTTCTAACGCTTGCTGTGTGTGATGCTGCTGCCCTCCTGCTCCCCCATCCGCTGCCTCTCCCCTCAATGGTTTACTGCGCTTGACATTCCGTTGCTTTTGAGGACAGGCAGCCACTTTGTATGTGTCAGACTGATGCTGGGATTCTAAATACTTTGATGCACTCATTATCTGCAAGGGTGGCTGGCTAATTAGTTAGCTTAGTAAATAATGGCTTGATAGGAAGGATGACTCTCTGTGCACCGCAGTTCTAGTGCCTTTTAATCCTGTGCCGTTTCTGGGTGAGCCTCCTGCTCTGGGTGAGTGGAGGGGGTGTGAAGAAGGGTGCTGGCTGGACTTGACCCCAAGCAGTGGCATCACGCCGTGGTCAGCAAGGGCCTGCTTGTTTCCAGCGGGTTAGTCCCCTCGGGAGGCAGGGGAAGCGGCCGAGGTGCGTGCGGGCAGCTGTTGGGCGCTGGAAGGGCTGGAGCCATTGGGGGCCCGTCCCTCGCCAGGCAGGCAGCTTTGGACGCCGTTTCCCGCTTTTAGTGCCTTCTGCTTCCTGTCAGGGGTCACTTCATACCTCCCTTTTTTGTTGCTCTATTGCAGGTTAAGGCTGCTGAATCCCTTCCGACAGGAATTACTTAAAGATCTGTCACAAACTAAAGCGATAGATATTTCTAATAATGAATAAAGGCTACATTGATTCTGGCTTCAAATGCCTTATGACTGTATTGGTAGGATTGTTTTATTATAGGAGATGTATTGCCAGGAGTTAGGTGGCTTTATTCCCAGATTTATAATGCATTCTCTTCCTCTTGGAAAGGGCATATGCTGTCTTGGCTCACTCTTTTTTAATTTGAGTTTTGCAGGGGTCTGTGTTGTTCCAATTTTAGTTGTTCTATTTCGAAAGCCTTTCACATGCATGTGAAGTATGATAAAAACTAAAATATTTCAAGGCTTTTACAATTACTGTGGGTGTAAACTTCAGCCTGCTTTTCATATTTCTGCATGAAATTTCATCTATTAGTTCATGCAATTTGCAAAGAAAAAAAACTTGAGATATTCTTTAGATAAGGTTACTAATTAACATCAAAAAGAAAAATCAAGCCTGTAAAGGCAGCTCCAGAGTAGCAGATTACTCACCAGCCCCAGCAGCTGTCTCATGGCTCCTTGCAGAAGTGTTTTGTCCCTTTGATTTGGTATTCTGAGGCGTTCCCCCATCCATCCTCCGACTCCCATCTACCCAGCAATACTGAAAGTGAGATGAATTGACCTGTAGCCAAGCTTAACTAGTCGTCATTCAGCACGATGGCTTGTGAGGAAGCAGCTGTAAGTATTGACAAAATATTGTGCTGCCCTCCTTGAGCTCCTCGGTTGTCATTCAGGAGCAGCCCAGGTAAGGCCTCACCTAGCTGTGCAGCAGTCAGAGGTGATCCAGTGGCATTTTCTGCTGTATGAAGAAACCTGTGTGTTTAAAACAGGGCTTTCGCCAGCAGTTCTGATCCACGGGCATCCTGGATCAGCTCTAGTGTAGGACTAGGGCAGGGATCTTTCTCCTGGCCTGGGCACTGGAGAGGCTGCACCTTGGATCCTGGGTTCAGTTTTGGGCCCGTCACTCCCAGAAGGACATTGAGGGGCTGGAGAGTGGTGAGAGAAGAGCAGTGGAGCTGGGGAAGGATCTGGAGCACAAGTGTGGTGAGGAGCAGCTGAGGGACCTGGGGTTGTTCAGCCTGCTGCAAATGAGGCTTGGGGGAAACTGGCCAACTGGCCACAGCACCCTTGACTTGGATTGCCAGAGAAACATAAATCTCTTACATTTTGCAGGAGATTTAGGTATATTTGCTTAGTTAATGCAGGGTCTGAGTCTGGCTCGTAGAGTCCTAGTTTAGCTCCAGCACCGTTATTTAATGGAAACTAGGAAAACTCAGGTTAGTGAAAGTTTTAGCATATGATGTTGCTGCCAATTTCAGTTTTGTATGGAGCTGTTGAAGAGAAGATGTACATTGTTGCAGGATGGTGTTCTTTTCACCATGGCACTTTCCCACCATTCCATATCTCTATGACTAGATATTTTTGCCACAGTGGAGTACATATATTGGAGAGGTGTGGAAAACCTTTGCTGTTGGCTTCTTTGGATATAAAAATAAGCCTTTAGAGGACACTGGTCCCTCTGTTACCTGGCAGTGGTACAGAAGTAATATCAAATGTTTGAGAATATGTTGTTTTCCAGGCTAGACACACATCTCTTCAGCCCTTCACCTCCTCCCCCACATCACAGGCAAAAAATAATAGTAAAACAAAATTACTTTGTGCTGTTGCATTGCCCTTGAGGGGGGAGCAAATTACAGGGATTAAGAATGCATTTTAGCCTGGAGCCATCCAGAAGATCTTGGTCATCTGCCATCGAAGTTACAAGATGTTCTGCAATTTGGAAGAAGACTAACTTGTGTGCCCTCCTGATTTTCATTAGAGAGCAGCCTCTGCAGGAGTCTGGTTGCAGATTATAGCTCTCGTATGAGGAAGTCAGACTTTGAGAGGTTTTGGTTTTGTTGGTTTGTGTGTGTGTGGTTTGTGTGTTTTGGGGGGTTTTTTTGTGTTGTTTTTTTGTTTGTGTGGTGGTTTGTTTTGTTTTTTTTCCATATTATGAAGAGAAGGGAAATAGGTTACCAATTTGAAATATCTGTTTCTAAGGCAGTGGAATGCTTCTGATAACATAATGGTAAATTTTACCTTTCCTGTTTATAACTGTAATACATAAAATAAAAAAAACCAACCCAAACTAACTACATGTCAAAACAGAAATCGGGCTGTGTAAATAGTGTTGGTAGAAGCTGTTTTCATGATCACAAAAGTCCTCTCTTCTCTTCAGAATGGGTCTGGGGTCTCCACACACAGCCCCCCAGCTCATGTCACTGAAACCTCTTTGTGTTCTTTATCACATTTTTCACCTTGTGTCTGGGAGCAATTTGTGTCATGTAAGTGAACTTGTCATTCAGTCCACAGCCTCTCAGGAGTTTGAAACATTTCTCTTGCACAGGCAAACGTAGGAAATGGTATATACTAATTACTAAAAAACCTAAACAGACAAAACCAAAACCATGATAAAAGTTAATATTTTTAGTGTACTTTACCCATTGTAATCAAGTGAACAATACTTGGACTAGCTAGAGGTTTCAACACCAGGAAATAACCAAAGTGTGAGATGGGCTGCAGCTGGTAAGGGGGAAAAAATCTCAGCAAAAGGCAGTTGTAAAGAAGTAGGCAAACAAGTTTAACAGCCACAGGTTAGGGAAAGGGGATATGGTCAGAGCTGCTATAGGTTTATACAGATAAAGGTAACATGAAGTAATTGGTTAACATAATAGTTGGGAAATCGGATAATCTAAGATAGTATCTGTGTGCTTGAAACCATCTCTGTGCAGAGAATCTCACCTGCAGGGACCCAAAGTGAATTTTTAGAAGTTTTCCTGCCTTTCATAGGTAAACTTCCCAATTAGTGGGATGTTTTTTGAGATTTGCTTTTGATTTTTAAATAACTGTTTTCAGTAAGCACCCCAGGATCATTGGTTGCATTCATTTCATGTTACTTCGGGTGGATTTACAGTGTCACATCCCTATTGCATGTCTTTTTTATTCATTGCATGTGGGTGTATAATTAATGTTTTAGGGGAGCAGGGTGTTATTTCTGTAACATCTTTTTGGAGTGATTTCTTTATATTTTCATGGTTACCAGTGGGTGTTTGATGGTCACTGAGTACAGACTGAGTTTGTTCTTGCCCATTCCAGCACAGGTTGAAGTCAGAGGAGTTGCAGTGAACATGCTGCAGTGCAGCAGGGTTTGCACACACATTCGAACCTTGTTTTTTAAAGCTGATGATCACTTATTAATTTGCCTGATTAAGATTACTGCTTTTGAATAAATGGACAGTGAAAGTAGGTGTCAAAGTTCCTGTCTTGATGATTCAGCTTTACTGTGCTGTGTTCAAATGATGGAGTGCCCACTGAGAAGGAAGCAGTCTGAGTCTAGTAGCATCAGCTCATTTGAATGTAGTATAAAACTTTTTCATGGGTCTCTGGCCGCTCTCACTGGCATGCTTTGTCAAGTTAATTGTTGTCCACAGACAGTTGTAGATGTGCTGGGGTAATAGCCCTGACGTTCATCCGCCTGGAGCTCTGGGGCTGTTCTCCCTCTGTGAGTCAGCCTTGGTTTCTGGCTCTGTGGAGGGGAGGGGACTGCATGCTCCTGCCTCCCCCTTCCTCCTGCCTCCTCCGCCATGGTGCTACTCTCGTGCAGGTGCCTTTTGCCCAGGAACCTCCACCGCATGCCTGGCGGTGGCTGCTGAGTGCCTGCTGGTCAGGGTGTCTCTGCAGCTCGGCAGTGAGGGCTTTCAGTGCATTCCAGCAGCACTTTGCAGACTTGGAACAAAGCGGTGGTTCAGATTTGACACCAAACACCCACGTGGCTGACAAATCCAAAACTTGGAGTGGAAGAGACATTGCAATTTGTTCAGCAGCTCCCAGCACTGAAGGTATCTTGAAGCTGCATGTGTGGTCTGTAAACATCTGAAATGCCATAGTCCTGATTTCATGGTTACATTCTGTGACATGGTGAAATATGTGAGTGTTTAATTATGTTAACTATGGGCAGCACATGCCCCTCATTCAAAGGACTGACATATTTTAGCTGGCCTGGAGCCTTGCTCTCCACTCACTGGTGAAAGCTCATGATACATGTGACACAGCGTGCTGCTCTGTCAGTCAAGGATAGACAGACATCCACTAGATAGACTGTAGTAACTTGTCAATGATACCTGTTACTCCTGTTTGCTCAGGAGTGCAGTGTCACATTAGAGATGGAATACCTGCCAAAGCTTACTGTATTTTCTCCTGTTGTTCAACCTAATCAAACATCTAACTGTAGCCTTTTTTGAAGTTGTGGCATCTTAAGACTGGATGCTAATTAGAGGCAAAAGGCATCTGTCATGTAGTCAAAGCTCTCTTATTTCCAAGTTCCACAGCTGCCGTGGTGCTAATAGATGTCCCAGAGCTAAACCAGTCGTCCATAGAGAGACACATAAACTAGAGATGGCTTTGCCTGCCTGCCCTGTGGCTGTTAAATTCTTGAAGGCCTGGACCATAAGGATACACATTTGATACCTAAAGAGCTTTCAGCTGTCATTAGGAGTTACCAACCTTGGCTGCCTATGCCCCAGGTCTGCCTCGTGGTGCTCTGCCACTCCCCCGGGCACAGAGCTAGGCATCTGTCCCACCTGGAAGCAGTGACATGGCAATTTCCATCTTCAGGACTGCCTGGAAAGGTGGAGGAGGAATTCCTTAACCTTTTAAATTATTCAAGTGGAGTTTCGAGCGTGGAGTTAATGCGAAGTCTCTGCTGAGCCTGGTGGAACAGGTGTTGCCGCTCGCGTGGGGCCGGCGCGCTCCAGGGCGAGAGGCGATCAATAAGCAGCTCCACGTGGTTGCTGAGGCGTGCTGGCTTGTCCCGGGGACAACAGCGGTGGCGCTTTCATATCTCTTGCTCTCTACATGAGAGGTGTGCGCTTAGGCCCGGGGCTGGCAGAGCTGCCCGCTGGGGGCCTTGCCCGGCCTCGTGCCGTGTGCCCGGCTCATGGCCTGTGCGCCGAAGACGTTCAGAGTCGGACGTTCTGGGCTGGTGGGGGGCTCAAATCTGCCTTCAAGCCGAGGCTGTGAGCCCAGCTTCTGAAAGCACCTGCGGCGCCGGGCAGTGCCTGCCTGTCTGTGCCTGGAGAGATGGAAACACACTCGCTGCCTGTTCATCCCTCCCTGTGCTCGCTGCTAGCACCTTCTGGTGTTACTAGCTTTACTAAGAGCTCTGTTAATTCTACAGGTTTTTTTGATTGGGTTTGTTTTTGGTTTGTTTGTTGTTGTTGTTGTTTTTCCTTTTCTGACATTAAAAACTTGAAGTGGTATGGAGGTTGAAGCAGTCCATTTGAGGGCAGAAATGGACGTTCCCAGCTAACAGCACACAGCTTTAGAAGCAGAAGTTCTGGGTGTATGATGGATTATTTAGGGGTTAGTTAAAGAGAAGAGAGCAATTGCATCCTGGTAAGAGAGTTGCTGTGGGGTTGAGCTGGAATCTGCATTAACACTCTTTTCAATATTTTTAGCTCTTGGCAAACATAGAAGTAAAGCTGTTTTTTGCAATAAGCATTTCTGAAGTATTTAGTATACTTCATAAAGGATGTTTCAAGATTGAGAAGTACCTTGGGAAGGACCTTTCTACTTGAAATGCATTTCCTGTATCTAGTGCTGTCTTTACTCTCATGTGGTGTTGCAAACCCATTCTACCTATTAAATATGCAGTAAAGCTGTTCTGTCTGGTAGAAGATTGTATGTTTAAACAGCAGAAGTCCTCATTCTTCTTGTATTTTAAAATAAAAAATTCAGCTGCAACACTACCTTCAGATTCAGAGCCATTAGAATGGATTTTCCAGATTTATTCTCCTGATTATAATACAGAAAATTAATTGCTTTTGACTATAAAGAATTATGACCTATTAATTATTTAAGGACCTTCTTGATGGATGAACCTTCTCCACACAAGACTTTTCCTGAAATAAGACTGCTTTTTTTAAACTGGTATAAAGCTTCATGCACCTGTGTGCAGTGCACCCACTGCTTGATACACCCTCAGGATAAGGACTGGTGGAAAAGAAAACCAGCCCTTTGGGTTTAGTTTGTTTCAATATTCAATAAACAAGTGGTAGAGCCTGCTGGGACAAAACAGGGGTGACTTACTCAAATAGCACTTAAGAGAAGTATTTCTGTTTTTTAAAAAGGAAGATTTATTAGTTTAGTTTCTTCAAATGCACTGGTAGTAGAGAATATGGCTTGAGTTTTGCTTGTGTGTGTATTGGAACTGTTTGTGCTGCATTCTGGGGAGAAGACCTTGTGTTTAACTCAAGGTATGTTCCCCTCTGTCACTGTTCAGCTCCTAGCTACTGTTTCTTCTGCTGCCAACTTGGAAGGTCTCAAGTGATTTTGTGTGTGTATATTTAACTCTTTGGTCTTGTTCTTTTAGCAGACTAAGAAAGAAGTCAAATTTCTTAGACCATGTTGATGAAAAACAGCAGAATACTAAAGTGAAGTTTTGGCTGCTTCTTAGTACAGAAATGTTTGCTGAAGGCCCTAAGAATCCCAGACTGGTTTGGGCTGGAAGGAACCTTTCAAGGTTATCCAGTCCAACCCCCTTCCACTGAGCAGGGACATCTGCAACTGGAGCAGGTTGCTCAGAGCCCTACACAACCTCACCTGCAATGGTTCCAGGAATGGGGCAGCGACCACCTCTCTGGGCAACTTGGGTCAGGGTCTCACCACCCTCAGCAACAAAACTATTTTCCCAGATAACTCCCAGAGCACCTGGTTCATTATGTCAAACATAACAGAGCTTTATTATATAGTACAGTTGTTCTCCTAGTATCCTCATGTTAATGAAATTGTTGATTAGGTAACACTGATTTCATTAAGTTGTTTTCCTTAAGAGCAGCTCAGAGTGACTTGGAGGGGTTTATGGTGGATGAACACTTGAGCTGGATTCCCTCCCTTAGCCTGGGGAGGGAGTCGGCGCTTTCCCAGATGTGCTGCAATGCTCAGTTCATTTGTGCAGTCCTCTCCAGTCAGATTCTGGAATCTCAGGTTTTTTGCAGTTGTCTTAACACAGTCTCCATTTAAAAATAAGTTGCTAGTGACATTGACATTTCCTTGTTACTAATTGGATTTAAAGGCTTTGCATAGTATATTCAGAATACTGTTTTTTCTTTATGTATCTTTTTACTTATGAAAACAACTGGGCTTGCCTTTGAGAGAGATGCTTTTTACCTTAAAATTCATGTCTTTGAGTATTTAAGAAAATAGATTTATCATGTGCTGCTTTGAAGTATCAGAAGGATTTGAGAGGCAGTTAGCCAGCTGACATTTAAACCCCTTGAGAACTTACTCCAGCCAAACCTTTTGCAAAAAGTAAATTCAGCTAAAGCTTAGTTACTAAAGTGGTTTTAGCTGGCAGCTCAGCACATCCTGAAGCCTGTTCTGTTGGTCAGCTGTCGTATAGAGGCTTTTGGGTGGTGTCTGTGAACTTGTCTCTGCTCTACATCCAAAACCTTTCCCGTGTTCTTGAAGCACCGTGGCTGAGCACTGCGCTCATTGTGGTCACCGTGCAAACAAGTTGCCTTGCACAGGGAGTGCATCTCAGACACTTTCTAGGTGGGGCCATGAGGTCATGGCTGAGGTCACATCTGCCCAGTCTGACATCTCTAAATGATGCAGAGTGTGTGTCCTTAGGAAATTCTTGGTGGAGTCCTGCCTGGCACCATGACCAAGTGGTAGTCTGGTGGTCTACCAGGTAACCCAAGGGGAACACTTGGAGTTGGAGCCGGGTCTCACCAGACCTGCCAGGTCATGCTGGAGAGGATGCTGCTGCCTGAGCTGTTCCCTGCAGAGGAACAGAACTTGCAGGGCTGCAGTCTCAGGGGCCCAGTGTTTGGCTTTGGTGGCTTTGGTTTGGTTTTTACAGTCCCACCTTGTGTGTACAAACAATTTTTGCTTATCAAGAGACATCTTGTTTGGGAAGAGCTGCAGTCCAGCTCATATGCTACAGTTAAACAGAAAGTGCTGCACTTGAGATGATTGTGGCACAAAGACTGGCTCAAACCTGGCTTGTCTGCTTTGAATAGTAGTTGTTGACTGGTCTGTATGTATTGTGAAAGCACAAGCCTTTGACACTTGTGTTTGAAAAGGGAGGAAGAAAGAGGCAAATTCAGTTTTACAGTATACACAATTTTAATAATAAAATCTTTCTGTACACTGCACTTTGTTATACTTCATTACTTACACCCCCTCCCACCAGAAGTTGGCTCTTTAAACATAATTTAAATATAGTGGATGTGGGATTCTCTTTAATCTCTGATTGTTAAGATGGTAGAATAGTTCACTTACTCATGTTTTAATTAGTAAAAAAGAAAAACCGGGTGGGTTTTGTTTGTTTTTTTTACCAAGCAGCAGTCGAAGGACAGCAGGTAGCACTTCTCAGTGCTCTCCCTGGTGGTGCACAAGCTGCAGGGTGTTCTGCCCTGTCTGAGGCTTGATTGTATCTGTCAAAGCTCCTGATACCTTTCCCTAGAACCACATAAGGTTTTTATAGAAGATGTGAAATGCCAAATTTCCAGCAGATGCTGGAATGATCTGTAAGGTCCCGCTAGTGTGATGCCTTAGAATGCAAAGCCCAGCACCAGTTTTAGCATATGGGGCTTTTTGCAGTGGAGGGAGCAGCTGCTGCTCTGTGGCTGCATTTGATTTTTGTTGTTTCCTTGCTTGTTGCTTTTACTGGGGGAGGAGAAATATGTATCCCCCTCTGAACTTCTAATTTTTATGGAAAACTTCCCAAGAAAGATAAAAATCAGCTCTGGGAAGATTTCACAGGTCTGAACAGATGGATTTTGATAGCTACACAGATCACAAAATTAAATCAACTTTATTTTCATTAAAGGAGTATAGAAATTAACTTAGACACATTAAAAAGTGTGTAGTGCAGATTTCTGGTTTAAAGCCACTGGGTATTTCTGCTTTTCTGTGTTAGAAATAGGCCACTATCTTCTAAGGGAGGGTAATGGGACATAAGCTCAGCTACTTTGATTTGCATGCATGCTAGGCTGAGGGCTGGGAAAACACATCATTTCTGCTTGGGGAGAAAGAAAGAGCCCCAACCTTTGATACAGCAGCACTAATTCTGTTTCTATCTGATAGGAAATGGGAGCTTTGTGCAGAGGGACGTGTCAGCTGGAGACTAAATGTGAACCCATTTTACTCTTTATTGAGTAATTTTTAGCTGTGTGCATTTAAATGATGATCTAATGCAGAGCGACTAACAAGAGGGGAACCAAAAGCGTTTTGATTCAGACCTCTTCCAGTAGGATGACTCAAAAATTGAACTTGTACTGCTCAGTTTGCATCTCACGGCTGTGAGGGTTGGGAGGAGGAAGAGCTGGCTGGGAATCAGTGAGGCTGGAAGAGATCTTTGGTTGGGATGAAGGTGTTGAGAGCAGAGACCTTGGACACACACAGGAGGCAGTGCCTGGAGGTGTGGTCACACCCCGAATGGCCCTGGGGTCTGTAGAGACTGGGGCTGTGTAGCAGAGGTGGTGGCTGGGGAGAGCAAACACCCTCTTGTCACCAGCCAGTGCCAATGCTGAGACACTGGTAATTTAAACCAAATCATCGTGGTTCTCGTGCTGTAAACAAAATAAATCACAGGCTGCTGAGCAATGCAATTATTACAGTACCCTCCTAGCCTGGAAGAGTCATGAGCCATTGAAAGTGGAAGACAGTAACTTTTGTTTTGGGGTTTGGTTTTTTTTTTGCTTTATTTTGGTTTTAAACATAGAAATAAACCAAAAATGAGCAACCTCTGGTCATGTCCTTGTGCAGAGGGATGGCTTTGCCTGCTGTTTGCTGGCCCTCCCAAGGGAATGTGAGTTGACTTCACTGCTAGTGTTTGACATCCTGTGAGTTTTATGATACTTGTTAGCCTAGATGTAATGTTTGGAATCGCTTTGCTCACGCTGGGAACCTGGCAACAAATGGCTCTGGAAATGGCAGACATAAACCAGGACATTTGGGAGTCTGGCTGCAGGTTGGTGCATGGTGCAGAGTCAAGGTAAAATTGTGCGGTGCCAGGCTGTGCCTGCTGACCTCCTGCTTTGATGTCTGCAAGCCAGGGCAGTGCTGCAGGACCAGTGCAGGCTGGGCATGGTGCTCAGGGACAGCAGTTGCCTGCCTGGGTGTATTGGCTTTGAGGGACACTGGATCAGTGCTTTAGTACTCAGAAAATGGGTATGAGCTGTATGGAGAAGAGCATGAAATCCAGCATTGCTGGAACACCTGCCTTTACCTTTCTTGGGCATAATGAAAAGCTACTAAAGATGGAGTGGGTTTCTGTGCAGAGCTGGGGTGTTGGGAGGGTGCCTCCTCAGGAGGAAGTTCAGCGCTTCAGGTAAGTGACCACATCCCCTCACTGTGTGGGAGACTGATGTGGTACCTTTTGAGCTGATTTAGAGCAAGGAAAGGGCTTCTGCTGGGTGCAGAGGAGAGTGCAGGTGGAACTCCTCTCTGCAGATGCAGCTGAGGACATCAGAGTTCAGTATTGACATCTGATGGTTGATGATAGTGTAGCCAGATGATTTGGCTGCCAGGATAATTAATGAGTTCAATTATAACTTTGTCTCCGCTGTACATGAAAATCATCCCCAGTGTCTGCTTTCCAGCTCCCCCGGCACAGTCCATGGTGGTTGGTAACATGAGGGACGGGAGCTGCCCAGGCAGGACACGAGGGGTGAGCTGTGAGCACTTCTCACGAGAAGGAGTGAAGTCAGTCTTTCTACAACAAGCTAGATACCCTTGGCTACCAAATAGATTCTTGGATTTATCAGCTTAGCTCTGTCCTTCTGGCTCACGTGGGATTTAATAGTACAGAATATTTGCTCTCTGTCCCCCTGCCCCGCAGGTTTTATTGTTTTTCAGTTAAAGGCAGTAATTGATTTCCTAGAATAGGTGTAAATCAGCTCATTGTCCATGAACAGTTCTGTGGGTTAGAGGTACCTCTGGAAAGCTGTTAGGCTCTGCTGAGTCTCTTCCATTAAAGTACAGAGTCAGTCGCAGGAAGGAACAAAATATTTGTTTTATAATGAGGGCACAGTATGTAAAAGGAAAGTGATGCAAATTAATATCTTCCGAACTAGTAATTGAAAATTCTTTATGTAGAATCTTAACAGAAGTCACACCTATCTTGCTATAATTGCCTTGGACGAATTAATCTCACAACAAAACATCAAACTGTTGTATAATTCCACCCTAAATACCTCACTAAGTGGTAATACAGATATATAATAGCAGAGTGAAATAGCAAACAGATTTTTTTTTTATGCAGTGATAATTTTTTTTCTTTTTCTGTTTAAAAAGTTTGCGGAATAGTTTAGTACAACACAATTAGCATACTGTAATTACTTGATTTGTTCAAGGTATGGCAACACCGTGAGGAATTTCTTCATTGAGTGCTGGTAATCGTTTAACACTGCAGCATTGGACCCAACACATTTCTTTTTTTTTTTTTTTTTTTTT
>JANHGL010024267.1:0-10943 GCA_024611195.1 Ceyx melanurus
AAATATATATATATATAAATGGCAGCTTGCAGCACCCCACTTGACTGGTCCCAGACATTTAGTAGGGTACAAGCACACCCAAGATTTTCCAAGCACAAAGCTTGGTCAGAGTGTCCTTGTGTCTTTTCAGGCAGTTCCTGAACACTCAAATCCCAGATGGCAAACCTGCTCAATTCCCTAGAACCCTCTATTTGCCTGGAGGCAAACAGGGGTAATTGTTGTGATGCTGAGGGTAAACATCAGGAGAACTCCAAGGCAGTTGTGCAATGACATTTCTGGGAAGCTTGTGGTGTTTTTACACAAACAGTCCCTCTGAAGCAGGCCAGAGTGCCCCACAACCAGACCACTAATTCTACACAGAGGAGACAGGGCTCCTAGTGGGCACTGAGGCAAAGCACCAATTGTTTTCCATGGGAAACAGAGGAAAAAAAAAAAGCCACACACCTCCCCTCAATTTACCATAAACTGAATTCATCTTCAGAATAGCAACTCAGATTTGGCACACTGCTTTGCCCTGCTCTCTGACATGGTTTTTCTCCCCTTTTCTCTCTCAGCATAAAAAGGAAGAGACAGAAGAGATAAAAATCCCCCTCAAAACACACCTTTTGTTTTCAGAAGCTAAAATTCCAAACTATTTCACATCAAACAAGTCACTCCTAGAGAAAACCAGGCTATTTCTCAAAGGTCTTGACAGAAAATGTGATGCAAACCATCCCTGGCTTTAGAAAAATGTGTCTCCAAGACTGTTAACCCTCAACATCCAACAGACAGCAACTCAATGGTGTTCAGCTCCTCTGAATTCCCCTGGAGTACCAAAGGGATAAAGTGCTTTTCTCTGCTCCTTTACATTCAGTATTCCTGGAGTAGTGTCCTACAACTAAATCCACATCACTAGCAGGCTGTCTTCTGCATACAGATATTTTATTGACTGTTACTGAGGTTTTCATGATAGAACTGAGTTGTTAGTTACCAATTATATGAAGCTGTCCTTGAGAGAAAAAAAAATGGAGCTAACTAGACCAAGAAGTTACCTTCATTCCTTCAGAATATAACACAAAGTAAAATCACACACAAAAAGCCTTTTTACAGCTACAGATTCTTCTTTTTACTGCACTCCTGAGTCAAAGCTTCACCTTTGTGAAGTGCTGTAAAAGCACGGGACAAAATCCTTGTCCTTTTAGTTTTATAGTGTATTTAGAAACTTAACAAGCCAAAGGCAAAGGGGGAGCTCTGAGACAACTCTGAAACAGCAAGTATAATGTTCATTATCACTGAACTTCAGGAATTACCCAGGGCATAGAAGATCCATCAGCTTAGTTTTCAGGTGGCTTCAAACATCCTCCTTGGCTTTTTCCTAGTCCCAGGCAGCAGCATTCCACGACAGTGGAAAACTCCCCAGTAACTCACTGGGAGTAAGAGTGTTTCTAACAAGCAAACATCCCCCTGCAGTGGTTGTTGGCTGCAAGGCTGGAAGGAGAAGCACCCCCAGGAGATATGAGGGGGCACACTGCAGGTTGGCTGGGCTCTCACAGCAGCAGATGAGGCCACAGCCAGTACCCTAGAGCACTGCCCCAGGCTGAGCTACCCCTGCTGAACACTGCAGAGCTGCTTCCAGAGCAGTTTTTTCCAGCTACCAGGCTGGTGAATACCTGGGCAAATGCAGCCTGTCAGACCCAATTGCTCATGCCAACAGGCACTGGAAGGAGCTGCACCATAACCTTTCTCCCCAGTGCAATGAGACAATGAGAGTCCTGCTGTTCCATGCAGCAGCTCCACAGCCCTGAGACAGGGCTGAAAGAGACTCCTTCACCCCAGAGCTTAAAGGGCAGAGCTCAGCTCAAGCTCCACAGAAGATTTTGCTATTCCAGCTGCACCCACTCCAGCATCATCCCTCTGGATAACAGTGAGTACATCTGTCAGACAAGCATGAGCCAGACTGTCCACTGTGGTGAGCAACCCCCCATGTGAAGGGTCACTGCCAATAGCTGGACACCAGGAGCTGGATGATTGATCTGCTCTGGCACATCCACTGCTCTGGATCTTGAAGCCCCTTTCTGAAGGGCAGAACACATACTAGATAAGAAAAAGCTTGCAACACCAATGTCAAAGCCAGGTGTTAATACACTGCATGACAAGGAGAAAACCATGGAAGGCTCTTAAATACTCAAATCAGACTTGGAGAGGATGAGAGAAGGCAAGGGAGAGTTCCAGCACCTGAAAATTTACACCAATTGAGTAAAATGAAAGAATTTGCTGGTTTATTTTTACTGGCTGAAGCTTGCACCAGTCCCTTATGAAGTATTGACATTGAGAAGTGAAGAAGCACAGATATTCCTTTGATTATTTCCACTTTAAAGAGTGCAGTTTTACACCAGGCATTTGAAACCATTCTGAGCTGCTGGGGACAGATGACAATCAGATGTCAAACACATGAGCATCCCTCACCTTCCACTCCTCACTGCTCCCAGTTGGCTTGGCTTCTCTAAACCCTTCTTTTCTATCCTAGTCTATCACTTATCACCAAAGAAAAAGTAAAGTCAGCACTGGAACTTCTTTGTGGTGCAGAGCATCAATTAGACTTTAGCTAGCAAATCAGACTCAGCCTCCCTGCTTGCAGGACCATCTGGGAACAGAACCACACCACCTCTCCATGGAATATGTTTCTAATATTGGTAAATAACTGGATGCAGAGCAGAGATGAAGTTACCTCTTAGCAAAAAAACAGCAAGATGAGGGGCAGTTCGATAGCTAATGCAACCCGAGGCTCCCATTTGTGAGCACAGCAAGCAACCTGCCTTTTGTCTCCTCATTTCCAGAGCCCTTTCCTGCCCCTTTCTGCAGGGCTGGCCACCCCAGACACCTCTGGCAGAAGCAGAGCTGTTCTAACCTTACAGTCCCATCTCCTGCAATCTTCAGCCACTATCCCCACACCATGGTGGGCCAAAGGGGGGAGGCAGATGTGCAGGGGGGACAAACTGCTGCCTGATCTCCCCTGCAGGTCCAAACCCCATCACATTCCTACAGCTAACACCTTGGCTAAAAGCAATCCCCAGAGCAAAAGCCTCATCCATAATTTCACCAGCAGCTCTGCAAATGCCTTTAAGTTACCTAAAAATCTGGCTAGCCCACGTTCCACACCTGAGACTTAAGAACAGAGCTCTCTCCTGCAACATTTCCTTAGGGCTGCCCCAAAACTGCCCTACCTGTGGCCACCCACCCAGGGAAATCACAGACCAATCCACTTTTCCCCACCTGGAGCCAGGTTCTGGGGGGGACAGGAGGACCCAGCATCCCAGATTTGAAAGCTGTCTGCCTGTCAGCATGATGTGGAGAGCAGAGAGGAGACAGAAGCACACTCATCACATTAGAGTGCCTCTGGAGATGCAGAAACCCAGGCTGCTTCTGAGGCTTATAGGCAAACACCCCCCCACCCCAAAAAAACCCCAACACCTTCAGGCTGCAAAATCTCCATCAACTATGGCTTTAAACAAACAGTTGTGGCTTCACTCTCCTTGAATGCCTCCAATATTTTTCCTTTTCTCCACTCCCTATTCAACATTTTCCTTCTTCTTTCAGCAATCCTCTTTTCTTACCATTTCTTGCCTTTTTATCTCCCTTCTCCCATCCTTTCCCCTCCCTCCAGACTCCTCCCTCCTGCACTTCACATCTGTTCCTAATCTTCGGCATCACTTGCAAACAATAACCCCTTGTCTTTTCAAATCCGAACGTGGAGCGCCCAAGCAAATCGAAATACAATTAAAAACACTGACACCACGTCCGAAAACAAAGGCGTTTTGTTCACCTTGTTGTGCCAAAAAAGCTTCGAGCCCCTCTGGAGCTCGTAGCTCAAAAAAAACCCACTGCCCTGATTAAATGAGAAACATGCTGAAAGGAGGCTGTTTAAACACTTAAAAACCCAAATCAACGCATTAAGAGCTATCTGGCCATCAACCTGCTAACAAAGCAATCAAAAAAGCAGCATCAGAAGCAGAACAAAAGAGAAATTGGAGTTTTCCCCTAAAAGTTTTCTTGACAAACCCTTCTCCAGCTGATCAGAAATTTGTGCCACGCAGGGAGCGCACATGGAAGTTTTGGTTTAAAAAGCTGAAAAGAAAACCGAAAAGCCAACTTACCTAAGAAGAGGATGGAAAGTGCAGACATTCCGTCTCCAAACAAGAGGGACTTGAGCTCTCTTTATCTCCCTTTTTCTCCTTTTTTTTTCCTCCCAGGAGCAGCAGGCAGACCTGCAAGGATTCAGAGGGACGCCTCTGGAATGCACGGAGCGGAATCGCATCCATGTGCCAGAAAAACACCCAACTTCACTCTTTCTTCCCTTCTGCTATTCATCTCTTTGCCAGATTCCATCCAGATTCCAGTTTGGGAGATTGCAGCAGCTGGTAATTCAGGCCCTTGGAGTTTGTGGAGACTGAGGGAGTGCAGGAAGGAGTTCACATCTCCAGCAGCACAGAACAATTCGCCTGGCTGGAAAGGAGAGAAGCAGGGGGGAAAAAAAAAAACCACTGTGCTCAATGTTCACCACATGGCTGCCTCCCAGCAGAGCCCCTCCCTACCATCAGCTGGGATTAATAGTGAAGACCAGTCATGTGGGGAGAGGTACAGCTAATTTTTAGCAGATATATATATATTTTTACAGAAACAAGAGGCTTTCCCTAAAGCAGTTAAGTTTGGAGGCAGTGGAAATCCAGCATGGAAAAAATCAGATTCGTCACTCAAGGGTTAGAGACACTGAGAAAAAAAACCCCACATGCCCTTCAGAGCAAAACACACACTCCTAAATATTGTTTTTATTTTATCTTTGAGCTTGTAAATTACAGGATTAATTTTTCCAGGATTCATTTTTCCAGCTTTAAATCCTACTGGAATACTTTCTCCGTGGTTTACTTACAGTTTCTAGGAGCAAAAATATTTAAAAATTAAAAAATTATTTTATTTTTTCTCTTTGTTTTACTGATGGGAGAAAAAGCTGAAGTACAAACTGATGGTCCATATTTAGGGACTGTTACAGGACACAATTTAACTCACTCACAGGCCATTTGAAGGCAGCCAGAAGATCTTTTATAGCTCAACTTCAGCCCAGTGTAGCTACAAAATCAGCAAGTGAATAAAACAAACTCAGATGCTCCATTCCTTTACAGCAATGAAGACAAATCTGAGTTTCTATAAGGACCAAATGTGGTGGAGGGGAATTGACAGATGACTGACCTCCTACTGAGCTGAGGCAGCAGGATGAGAAGTTGCTTCTTCAGTAAAACATCAAATATTGCCACTGCCAGCAATTCCATGGCAATTGGCATGTTCTCAGTGGGGATGCACACAACTGTGCTGAAGCACTGGACAGCCACAGGTCACCCTTACACCTCCCTAGCCACATGCCCTAGGACACATCTGCTTTTCAGAGCAGCCAGCCTGCCTGCATATCAACAGAGGAGTAATGCTGGATGCCTGGAATTCAACAGCAAACCCATTCAAGAAGCTGAGTAAGAATTTGGGGGGCTCTGCTGGGTTTATCTGGGTGTTGCCACAGCTCTACAGACACCAGGACCCAAGCTACTTAGCTTAAATCTGCTAAGGCACAGCCACGTAAGCAACAACTACATGTTTCCCCCCCACAAAATAAGCAAGCTCACAAAGACATGTCCAATACAAAAAGCAGTTTGCAAGTAACTCGACTCATCTTGTGCAATTTCAGGCCAAAGGAAAGCTTGGGAAGACAAGAACAAAAATCCTTTCTCTTAGGAACACTTACCAAGCCCTAAATGAGAGCATGTCCTGTGCAAGGCTGCCAGCCTGTGGTTTAAAGCCTCCAACTTCAGTTGCAAGCTCTCTGTTCAGCATCACAACACACACTGCTGCCCTGGACAAAACCAGACCCTAGTTTCACATGGATTCCATTAGAAAAAAAAAAAATAGCATGGATATCAGTTTTCCTTCTGCATCCTGTTTCATTTAAATTCTATTTACCTCAGAGAGAGAGAAACTCAGCATTTGGCTCCTCCTCTCCAAACCAGCTGTTGCCCCTGTAACAGAAATGTTTTCAGGAACATATTCACTACAGACAGATGTTAGAAAACAAATAATAATTACCAGTATATAACCATTCCTCCAGAGCAGCTCTATCCCATCTACCTCTTTTCTAAGGGATAAATCCTTACTTTTCCACACACCAAACAAGCTTCTGTTTTCAAACAGGTGAGTGTATCAGAAGAACACTGTTTTTTTCAGTGCAGGACATAAATAAATGGAGAAAACTGAATTTAAACCCTTCCCCCACTCTCCAGAGGCCAAGCAGCACTGAGCTTGTCTCTCTGCATTACCAGTCTGACAGAAGATGTCCCCAGTTATGCTGTAAATCCCCAGCTTGCTGCTGTACTTCATTAGAATCCAAGCATCAAAACCCAAGACAGAAGTGTTGTCATGCTGTCATCACTGCCCAGGAGGATCACACCCCTCTGAAGATGATTCTTATTTAATTCAGTTCTGAAATGTCTAATATTAACTTATACAGCTTAATTGCTTGAGCAGGTTATTGATATAACCAGTAGAACAGGGTTCATCCACCAAAAAAGTTCAGGGAGCACATGGAGCATCTCAAGCAAAACCAGAGCCAGCTTTTGACTTGGCAACTGGACCAAAAAAAAAAAAAAAAGCAGAAAATAATTCTATGTCAAAGCCATATTAACAAAGCAGGATCTGAAAAATAAATAAATCAGAATAATGAACAAGAAATATCAGGGTTAAAAATTATACCCTCTCATTTAAAATCTCTTTTCACAGTTATCTGCTGGTGGGATGGTTGTTTTATACTCTGAGAGCAACTTATAAACCAGCTGTTATAAAAAAGCTCTCATCTCTTCACTAGACCTCAATAATTGATTATAAAAGCATTATTAGCCACTTAGTTTTAGTAAAAACCCTCACTTGAACAAGCCTTAGCACTCACACTCTCAGAAAAAAAATAAACAGCTAAAAACTCCTAAAAGCTTTAACTAGTTTGAAGCACCTCACTCTGAGGCTTATAACATTTTCTACTTTTTATTGGTTCTATAATAAAATACTCTTAAAACTTCTTAGGAAAAGCCTTGCTTTTTATATATGCTTGTAGCTATAACCTACATTGTGATTCTGAGCAATAATAAGAGCCCTCACACACAAAAAATAAAATTTGCCACCCTTTTTAGCCTCATATTGTTGTTGCAACACATAAAAACTGAAGATGTTAATTCATAAATTAACTCTATTGATCTTAAAGTAGAAAAAAACACTATAGCAATACCTTAATAAAATTAAGTTCAATGAAATCTACATGTTTCCTATGTTTTCATAATATAAAACCTTTGTTTTCAAGCAACCAGAGCTTTCTGAAACAAACAAATGTAGCATTAAATATAATACTAATTAAAAATAAATAAATAAATAAATAGATAGATAGATAAAACCAGCAAACAATTCTTGCTCTTGATCTGGAACATTCTAACCACCCAAACTCCCTCCTCCCAAGGCTGATTTTTATTCCATTTTTTCTGACCACACCCCACCCACTCACCAGGCTTTAATTTCCCAGCTGGGAGGTGGCAACTCTGGGCATCCCAGGTGTGGAGGCTTGGAGATGATGGAGGGTGGGTCCCAGTCCAGGTGGAAAAAATAAGAAATTAGAGGGGCCAGCCATTAGTGAGAGGGCACACAAGGGGCAGCCATTTCAAAGGAGGAAAGTGAAGCAGAAAGTTGCTTAGTTTAGTACTCTGAAGGGGTTTATTTAGAAATAAAAGTGTTTTCTTTGTTGGTTTAGAGCTGTGAGTAGAAAGGTGTTGGGAAAAGGATGAGATAGGTAAGAATTATATGTGTGGAAGTAGCAACTAGAAAAGAGAGAAAAGAAAAAAAAGGTGGCTTGGAGCTTGTGTTGTGAGGTAGGTAAAATCTAGGGGCTTTTAAAAGAGTTTTTTAAGCTAAATGCTATTTTAATGCCTGGGAGAACAACATGGAAATGTAATTTTAGTGGAAATAAAGTAATGTTTAGGAGGGTGTTGGAGCTGTATTGGGTGGGGTGGGTTATGTGAGTGCCTAAAATATGGCTTAAAAAGTGTGAGCAGCTCTGGTTGGGATTTCTGAGTATTAATGCCTTAGTTCTGATGGTTTTTTTTGTGGTGGTGTAGCTTTCTCTTTTGGAAGTTTTTGTACTGCTGAAACTCTTAATAAGAGAAGACAGAGATACGTTTGCTACTGCATTTAGCTGTTAAAATTCATTTGCTTTTCCCAGCATATAGCTCTTTTTTGGGAGCATAAATAGCTTAGTAGCCTGCTGTAGTTGAGTTAAAAGCTGTTCCCCTGCTATCCTCTTAGTCCTGCAGTGACCTGTTATGAGATACTTGGTGCAATAACTTTTTAGGGTCATTTAAAAATTGTATGTATTTTTTATATATGGTTTTACTGACTCTATTAGCTGCTGGGGTAGTAAATAGCCAGATGAGATTTGTATCATGGTTATCAGATAAAGTCTAGGAAGTTTTCTATGCCTTTAAATACTCTAAGAGTATTTAAGTTTCTTAGCAGTGGTGCTTAATAACTTTACAAGTTCTTCTGTGACCCAAAGGAAAATGAAATATTTGTATCAAAGGAAAGAAGGCAGAGAAGCTGCTTTTATCTTAAAAAATGCTCTCTCTTAGCTATTAATCTTGTCATGATGGCCCATGGTGTGTGTAAAACTCCTCTGCTGGTGACCACTTAATTCAGTTTGGATGTGGGCAGAATCTGATGCTGTTCAGAGCCATAGGGAGGAGCTTCAGAACTTCAGCCAACTGCCCCCCAAAAACTGCTACAGGGACTTAGCCCAGGAGGGAGGGGGAGGCTGAAGTCAGAATGATTAGCAGAGACACGTGGGCTCATTCTTAAACATTTTTTTTTTCTAGGTCAATGTTAAAAATTACTGTGAAGATGACATGAGGGTAGTGTGGTTTTGAATGGCAGCCAGTCTGTTGCAAGCAGGGGCCAGGCAGAAGCCCTTTGTCCCTGGGGCTTTGTTTTAGTCATTAATGCAGAGTTTAGTTAAGAGTTTGGGGTTTCTGCAGATTCTGGAGTAAAGAGCCTCTTTATTCCAGGCTAGCAAAGGCAAAGTATTGACTGGAATGGCCCTGCCATGGAGTGATGGGCTGGCACTGGAGCTCCTGTGTTTCTGACATAAGATAAGAAGCTGTGTCTCAGCTTAAATCTCCATGCATGTGTTGGAAAAGGGGATTTCTGAGCTATTCCAAAAGATGATTTTAAGCAGTTTGTAAAATCAGTGTCTGTAGGTTATAAGTTGGATGGGATCTGCTTGACAGTTACATTTTCTTCCTTTGCAGTGAAATTCTGAGTGGCCAGAATGACTGGATAATGTCATGAGGTGTTCAGTCTTGCAAGAAACCTTCCCAAAGCCAAACAAACTCCTTTTGCCAAGGACTTGCTGAGCAAAGAGCTTGTCAGAGGCAGTTGAATGAACTCTCAACACTAACATGAATGCTGAGGTATGTCTATTTCTATACATACATCTGTATTTCTATTGCTCAGGAGGTGCATTGACTGGTTGTGACTGGATTGGGTGATGGATTCCTTGGTTCAAATGGTTAACATGCAATTGAAAAACTTGTTCATAGCTTTTGTATCAGCAATGTGAAGTGTGCTGACAGGCTCAGATGTGGGGAGTGTGTTTTAAGCTGACCTAAAATGTAATGCCTGTGTTTCAACTTGCTACTGGCTAGAAGGAGAAGCTGTGTTGGCAGTGAGTTCTGCAGCCTGCTTTTATCTTGGTGTCTTGGACCTGATCTCCTGTTCCTACTTAGAGATGCTTAAGAATTAATTGAGTTTCCAGAGCAGTTAAGTGATGCCCAAATTACTCTGGAGACCCTGAACATAATTTGGTTTGATTTTCAATGCAGAATGTTCTCTCTGAGCTTGTTTTGGAAGACTTGTTGCATCTGAGTCTACATGGTGGGGTTTTTATCTGGGTGTCACTAAATTCTAGATGCAATCCTGTGTACAGTGATTATTTTATTTGCCAGCCTTATTACATCAGTTGTGTTTTGCTGCTGTAGACTGCATTGCAATAATAAAACAGGATAAATCTTGATGTAGGTAACCTGAGACACTTAAGATTTCATTATTTTTGAAACTTTTAGGTGATTAATGGCTCAAATTTTTCAGAAGAGTAGCCATGTGCTGATTGCCTGAAAACTGAAGGCCTTCAGGCTGTTGAAAAATGCCTGGATGAATTATAAAATGCTAGCACTTGAGTGTGGGCTCTCAATGGGTTTGTGCTGTGTCCATATGCTTCTAAAAAATGCTGAAGCTTGTGACCTTGCCTGGGCACACTTGTGTGTGCAGACATTCTTTTGTACACTCATGCATATGAGCTACATCATCTCTCAGCTTATCTGTTGCAGTTTGCTGGAGGCAAAAGTCCTGGGAGGTTATGTTTAAATAATGCCATCTAAGATAATCATTTAATGTATATTACTAATTTAATGTGAGCTGGATGGAGTGAAGGTTCCCAGACCTGTTCTTTTAGCTCCTGTTAAAATGCCAGCATGGACACTGAGGCTGTGACACTGATTCTGTGTGGCTAAAAGGGATGTAGAAAGATTTGCTGCTCACTTGCTAAACCTTTTTAGACAGTCCCAGTTGTACCATTTAAGCCAGAAGGCCCAGAGGACTCTTTGGGGAAGTGATTGGAAATCCTGAATGTGGACAAGGGACACACAGGCCACCTTCTTAAAAGTTCCTGGTACAGCTTTGGCTTTGTTATTGAGTTGAGACAGGGTGGATTCCTTTTCATTCTTCACAAGAGCTGAAGCAGGGAAATGTTTATATTAATCAATTAATATAAAAATTAATCAAAATTACATAATTATACTATATTATATTTAATTAATATAATTAAATCTATCAATGTA
>JANHGL010024267.1:11370-24701 GCA_024611195.1 Ceyx melanurus
ATATGATAATTAATTAATAGAATTAAATATATTAATGTATAAATTTAATATAATATAAATATTCTATTAAATAATCCACTGCAGGCTAATGCAGGAAATCCCTTGACTCTTTCCTCATGGTCTCATGTTCCTGCCTGGTGGACTGAGTGATAGTCAAATCATTATTTAACAAGAACATTTAACCTGACATCTTAGTTCCTTTCATTTCCTCTGAGGTTTTACAGCCTGGTTCCTCATGGAATTTCTTTCATTTAGGTGTTAAGATCCATGTGCTGGACTGATTCCACCCAGGACTGATCAGACATTTAGAGAAGTCTCAGCCTTTTTTTGCTGCTTACTGTGGATCTGTCACACTTTCCTCAAGAGTTAGTGTTCTAAACCTCAAGTACTTTATCTGTGGCTGTTCTTGGGGAAGGCTTTAGGTATTTGGGAGCCTTAGCATGCATTTATGTGCATTAATCATGTTAATAAATTAGTAGTCTTCTTCAAAGGTATTCCTGGCTACTTGAAACTGGATTTCTGTTGATTACAAGGAGTTTTAAAGAGTTACATACACAAGATGGGCTTGCTTAGGTTTCTTAGTAGCTGAGCATCTCTAAGGAAACCAATTTTCATGGTCCCAGCAGCAAGGAGAGAAGCAGAAGGATCTCCTCCCTGGGTGCATAGAAATATTCATGAAGATGTGGAGCTTGCTAGGCTGGAGGGAGAGCACTGTCAATAAATCATGAGCATAAGTATCTTATGACATTAACAAGGAAAGAATGACATTTCTTTTGCTTTTATTTCCTCCTATTTTAGAACACTCAGGTTATAATATTCAGCTCAAAAGGACACTTGAAGAAAGCTTCTGAAGATAGGATTTTTTGAAGTACTTAGTGTTGCAATGAAGGAATCCATTAAGCTCAATGGGGACGAGCAGCTGGAAGACTTGTCTAAGCCCTCACCAGATGATCCAAGGTAGCTGGCAGGTTGGAATACCCTGACTTCATGCTGGAGAGGTCCTGGAGGAACATCAGGAATGCAGGTTTTCCCCAGTGAGCATGTGCAGGGCAGGAAGCAGAGTGAGCTGGTTGATTGCCAATACACTGACAGGGGTAGTAAGGGTAGCAGAACCTCAATATTACTTTCTCAGAATTATCTTGTCTAGATAATGAGGGAAACATTTATAAACTATTCTATCCTTCAAGAATTCCTTGTCCTTCCAAACTTCCCTTGTTGAACTGACCTATTTGCTCTCTACTTCAGGCAGCCTACAGGCTGGTGCTTGAGTCCTAACCTGAAAGGCATCTCCTGTGTTTCATTTGCAACTGTCTGCTTCTCTTGTATGAAGTATTTTTGGAATCAATCTGACTTTTTCCAGCTGAGATTCCTCTCTCAAAGACTAGCAAGGGCATCTGATGGCTGCTAAACATCTTGGAAGCTGGAGGTGCCCCCATGGCTAACTTCTGGCATCTATTCCAGCCCCTGAAATGAGCTGATGATTGTTGTGAGAGAATTGCAAAGGAGACACTTTGCTCCCTTCCTGCACAGGAGAAGCTCATCAGGATATCCTTAGAGTCCTGCCCTCCCAAATACAACCTGAGGCAGCAATCCTGTCTGTGCAGACAACATATACCCTATAGGGGGTTGGCAGTGGGAGTGATGCTCACCCTGTGTCCACAAGGCTGCTCTGGAACACCAGTGGAGTTGTGAAAGAGGAGGGGCTGGGCAGAGCAAGCTCTGTTCTGAATGACTTTACCTGGAGGTAATTCCTTCCACCAGGCTGAGTCTGACATTAAAAATGGAAGAGGCCAGGGACATTTTCCACCCAAAGCTCAATGGAAAGTGGCAGGTGTCAGATTTTTGCAAATTTCTTTCCCTTAACTCACAGACTTCTGCTGACAGGGACTTGAAGGCTCCAACCTGGAAAAGCTCCAAACTAAAATTCTGCAACTATCTTAAAACACAAAATGTTATTAAAAAAATAGAGGGGAGGTGAAGGGCAGAGGGGTTGAAGGTAGAAATGCTTCAGCTTGGAGAAGTGTGGGGGGAGAAATCTTGTTTGTACATGGCTAGTCAGCTGAAGATGTTCACTTGAGTGCAGGTTTAGTCATTCAGAATATTGTGTCTTCCCAGAAATGCTGGGAACAGGGTTTTCCTTCTCCTGTTCAAATGCACAGGGAGCAAACTGCTTGCCAGTCAATTCCCTTGGCCAGCCTCTCTTGGGTGCTGGCTGCACCTTCTGTGTTTTAGAGGCACCTCTGTGCAGCTGGATGTAAGCTGATGCTCAGTGTCATGCTATTGAGTAGTCTGCCCTCCAATGAGGAACAGATGCTGCAGGAAAAGTGGCTTCCAATTTTAGGTGAGTCATATCCTGCAGCTAAAACATACATGAGGGATCTGTCTTGGGCAACACTTGTGTCCTGGCTGCAAATCTGATGGAATTAATCAACCCTGCAGACTCTGACTGGGATAAGATGCAGTCTTAGGTGTCATGAAAATCATGGGCTTTAACCAATTGCTGTGTCTGCTGCACAGTGATGCTCTTAGGCCACTGATTGTCAGGTTGTGCTGGGAGACAATTGGTGCTCAGGATCTGCTGCTTGGGAACCTCTGGTTCCAACGGGTCCTATGTAGTGTCAGCTTTTGGACAGCCACTCTGGAATAGTGTGTGAATTCCCACCTGGAATGGAGAGCTCTTCCCTCACCTCCTACTTTTGCTTTCTTAATATAGTAAACTCAAATATTTCACCTTTGACTTCAGAGATCTGCAGCAGGGAATCAAGAAGCTGTCAGGGCTCCCCAGGTGGGAAGGCCATTGTGTATTGGGGGCTTGGAGGGAAATATTTTGCATAATAACCTGTTGAGTTGACAGCTAGGAGAATTAATGTGTGTGCAATACATTAGACAGTCTCTTGTGTGCACCTGGATGGAGCAACTTGCTTTTGGACACTTTGAGCCTTAGATTTCTGAAACAGAATGATGTTTGAAGTGAATATTCTGGCTCAGACTGCTTGGTGCTGCATTATTCCTGTACTTAAACAGTTTTACCTCCTGTAACTGCACCCAGACCACAGCTGTGGCTCTTGATGAGTGAGGAATTTGGTCCTTTAACTTGGTCTATGTGGAAAGTTGAACTTTGCATGTTCTTTCAGCATGTAGCTCTGAATTATTTATGACTGACCTTCAAAAAGAAAGGAAAAAAAAAAAACCCAGTTAATGGAAATGCTTTCTAAATGTAAATATCTTTCACAAGTACATGGTGTGTCTCTTTGGAACTGAAGACAAAATAACACGTCTGGGAGATGATGCAGCAAAAGGCTCTTTGGAACAGAAATTGGAGCTGCTTGTGCCCTGAGGGTTCTGTGTGGGGGATGCTGGGGGGTCTGTCACTTGGGGGAAGCAAGTTCTGGCATTGTGAGGAGTGCAGATTCTTCACAATGTGTCTGTCCCATTCTTCATAGTGATAAGAAAGAGGTAATTAATGGAGAAGTTAATTTCCTGGGTGAAGGGGAGAATTGATTTCCGATTGCTATAGTTACCTCAAGTTTTCTGTTTGCCAACAGAATAGATGATATTCATACCCTTGCCTGATATTAGCACCCCAGGGACCTTGGTCTTTCAGACAAAAGGATATTGCCATTTGTTTTTGGCACCATCTGTCACATGTATTTACTTCAAACTCTGAGCTTTTCCTGCACCTTTGCAAATGTTTTGTTTGGCAGGGTTTTGACTGAGCTGGAACTATTAATACTCCTGTTTTGCCTGAGTTTCAGGAGGGGAGTGGGAGCAAGAGCACAACTTGGGGTTGCAACCCATGGTCACTCTGTGGAACTGGACAGGCCAAGTTGCAAATAAAGCTGGTGTGCTTGCTGCCATCCCTGGGCAATGCAGCCTGTGGTGGGTGGAAAAACTCCTGGAGCAAGCAAGAATAAATGTGATGCTATCTTCTCTGTGCAGGTCACTCTTCTATCTTCTGATTATTTGGCCACTTCTAAGTGAAGGCTTTGCTGATACTGAGCTGTTGGCTGAGTTGGCCCTTACCCTGCCTTGCTCCAGCTGCAGCTTCAGTGAGTTCAGGGGGGGATGGTGAGCAGTTGGAGACTGGCAGCAGCTGCAGTAGTGACTGAAATAGGTGCTGTTTCCCAAGGTGAATATGAAATCAACTGTGTGTCCATGACAGCAGCTGGTTTGTATTCTTTCCATGTTCTTTGCAAGGAGCCCTTAGTGCTTCCCAGGCTGTTTGATTGCTGGGATGTGAAAAATTTCCCTTTAGACTGTGGAGGAGAGGAGTGAGGGAACACTGAGGTGTGGAAAGGTTGACAGGGTGCTGCAATTACTCCTCCTATTTGAGAATCAGACACTGACCATTGAACACTAGATTCTACTCTGTATTGTCAAGGTCATGTCATGTGTTGCTTTTTCTGTTGACTGATGTTCTCTCTTGAAAGTGGATGCTCATTCTGGGCTCTGAATTCATCCATCCCTTCCTCAGAGAAACTTGGCAGCAGATTTGATGTGATTTAACTACACTGGATGTCTGAAGGGAAGTAAGGGGGCTGAAGCAGTTATGTAATGGAGAAGAAAGAAGGTAACTTGGAATAACTCATCTGCTGATCAAAAGTGCTGAAGCTCCACACTCTGCTGCACAAAACTAGAAGCCTGTTAAAAGGAAAACTATGTTTTGGGAAGCTGTGCAATTTGTAGCAGACAATGCTACAGATCCTGTAGGTTTTTTTTCCCCACGTCTGATGGTAAAAAGGAAAGAAAACTGTTGCTTAATAATTCACAGATTTATTTCACTCTTAGGATGAGTGCCTTTAACTGGGCAGATGCCTATCAACACTCCTGCTTCTCTGTAGCTTCCCTGTTGGAATCTTGGTTAGTGGATGTTAATTTGTAAGCTGGAGAGTCAGAGGGAGGCTGAGATGGCAAGAACACTGAGGATGCATTGTTGGAACCCCCCCATGGTTTGGCATGAGAGCAAGAGCAGAAGCTGCTGCTATCCAGGTGAATCTGTGTATGGAGTGTGGGTCCAAGTGCTGGATGAGAGGATAGGGAATTCCTGGGACTCCTGCAGTCTCTGCTGCCCAACAGGGAGAGGAGGGACCACCATTTCATCCTCCTTACCCCATTAGTGTTTCTAGAACTGGTAATTCATCGTGGGCATGTGGGGTTACCCCCTCTTGGAACAGAGGGGAACAGTTTGGACTGTCCAAGGTCTCTGCCCCAGGAGCTCAGGGAAAAACCTCATCCCCACTAGAAAATGAAGGGGAACAGGAACAATGAGCTGAAAGTGTACATTACTTGTTTTTTGGGGAGATGAGGGAAACCTTTTTGTTTGGTGGTTTTAGTGTCTGAAGAATAACAATGAAACTTAAGAAATCAGAATAAACTTTGGGCCTGTTTGTCATTCCTCTGGCAGAAAGGCAAGAGCCACCATCTTCCAGAGGGCTGCTGTGGCACATGCTTGTGCACACACACCATAGAGTGCTATTTGTCTATTTTTTTCCTTCAGCTGGTAAGGTGCTTTCAATTGCTGGTGGCTTGGGAATGCAACCCACTATTTATGTTTTGCACAGCGAAGTAGAAAATGTCACCTTGTTTGGGATTCTGTTCTGTCACATTGATTACAGTCATCCTGGAGAAGCACAGGATGATCTTCAGCAGCAGAAATCCATGATTCTTGCAGCTTTCATGCTCTGCAGGAGACACTGAAATGTTGAACTAGAAATAGTTCATCCTGGCTATCAATATCCAGTGGAGCTGGAAATAAAATAAGACATTTCTATTTCTGTAGCAGTAAGATAATTTAATTAAGAATATTTTTTTCCTTTTATGTCACTTGAGTGTAGTGTTGATGAGGAAATCAACTAAGTAGGTGCCACTTGCACCCTGTGCTCAGACTCTTTAAGAAACCTTTATTCCAGGTTTATTACCTGAAGGTTGAGGATGTTAGGCTGGAAGTTGGCATCATCCTGGCTGGACTGTTCTGGGTTATATTGGATGTATTTCCCTGTACATCTTCCACTATAATTATGTGGTACTTCATTCTATAGCTTAATGGAGGCTTCCAAGTTGGATTCTTTAGTGGTTTGTAATGGGTATATTTCTTGTTGCCTTGAGATACCTGTGGTATAGTTCTGTGGGTCTTGGGAGTGTTTGTTATACTGATACCATGAGGATAAAAATCTATTGTGTGTTGCTCTCATGTACATGTGTCACTGAGCTGAACAGAAATGCAGCACTTGACAGCAATTAAACAGAAAAACATCTTTTTTTTTTTCTTTTTTTTTTTTTTAAACACAGTTCCTAACTTCAGCCCAAGCTCGGGTTTGTGGATGCTGTTGGTTTATGGCTTGTGAAATTCACATTTCCAGGGTCTTATTCTTTTCATGCCGGTGCCACCTAGTGGGCTCGGTCGGAAGGGAGGAGGTTGGGATGTGGGAAACACTGGGACACACTGGGACAAACTGGACCCGACCAGGATGGGGATGAGGGAGCAGAGCATCCTCCCCAATGAAGCAATTCCCCTTTACACTTAGGATCTCAATCGAGTTATTTCTGACTTGGCATTGCTGTAGTGGGACAGCCTATTGGGGGGATTTTAATCTTTTCAGAGGAGGTAGTTTGAATTTCTGGACACCTCTAGCACACATCTGCTGGCAATAGCTAAAAACTAGGAATTTCAGCAACTTGTACTTGGTGCACACTGCTGCTATATTCAAGATTTCAAAGGGTTTATCTCACAGGTTGGTTAATGCAGTTAAATCCCACGTGGAACTGAGATGAGAAATAGCTTAGAAAAATTCTTCATTTCTAGGATTTCCACTTACCAATACTCAGATGCCTTTGAAGAACGATTTAACTTGATTTTCTGTGATGTTTTCACATCCTAAAAACCCCCCAATAATTTCTGTGAGGAGTTGATAGAACTTTCTTCATCCTAGGAAAAACATCTGGTGTGTTTTCAAGGCAAGGGTGGTAGAAGGAACACTTGGGCTCTTTGGCCTGGAGCATCAACAGAACTTGTTGTTCCATGCTGTGATATCTTGTGACAGTGATGGACAGAGAAAAATCTGCTAATAGCAGAGCACAGGGCAGTTGCCCAGATTTATTCCACTCATTTGTGGGATGGAAAAGAAGAATCCTTCTCACTGTGACTGGGTCTCCTTAATTTTTGTGGAGAAATACAAGATTTGAGCAGTCCTTTATCTTGATAAAATGGCTGTTGTTGGAGCTAGACTCCTAATATTTTGCATGCTGGCAGAAGTCTTTATTCTTTATTATTATGTCTTAACTCATGAGCTGTGTGTCAGTGCCTTAAAATGTGCATCCCATTCAAGCAAGGAACAATGTGTCCTCTGGGTTTTTTTCCATTTATTAGAAGAGGGGGCTTAGCCAAGAGACTTGGAACAAAGAGCCACTGGAATTGATGAGCTTTGTGGATCCCTGACCTGGTCATTCACACCCAGTCCTGGACAAGAGTGGGTTGCTTGAATCCAACCATGCTGTGTAGCAGCTGACACTTGGCAACCTGTAACTTCACTATATTCCTTATTTTTTAGGAATCCAGCTATGCCTCACTAGGGAGGAATGAACCTCTTGTGTGCTGGGTACCTGGCATATACACACAATTTTTGCAAGCTGAATCGATGCAGTTATCCTGCAAAACATCAGTATTAACATGCAGATATTTGTGCCAACCATGTTCTTGCTGCACAAGTGTCCTGAAAAATGGGTGTAGGCATGTTATTTTGATATTTACTTAAGAATTCTGGTGTTTTTCCCCATTTTTAACTGCAGAATTTAGTTCTGAAAGGGAAAACAGAAGGTAAAACATTGCATCTTAAATACTTACAGAACCTCACAAAGAAATCCAGTAAATATGGAGTGTTGGGAGGAAAAAAATAGAAATGCCTGCTTATTACTTGCTGCTGCCATTGAAATGTGAGCTGTCTATGTCACAAGGAACAAGTGTGTGTGAAATGAGCTCATGGGCTGCCTGCAAACCAGAAACATCCCTTCCATTCCCATTTCCTAACGAGCATTCCTGGGGGAGACTGCCAACAGTTTTTACATGCTAGCAGTGATTATCTTGATATGCAGAATAAGCTCTGCCTGACAAGGCTTTGGGCCCATCAGAAAACAGAATTTAGCATCCAAGCTCCAAATGCTGAGGGGATGTGAGGATAGAAGAAAACAGGATAACTGGCTGGGAGGTGTTTGCTCTGCTTGGGAGCTGAACCTCTGCTCAGGGTCTGGAAGCCACACTCCACTGCTTTGTGCCTTTCCTTTTGTTCTCAGCTGTCCCTCACCATGCCTTGGGAAGCAAGTTGTTGCAGTCCAGCAAGCAGAAAAGATGAAAAAGCAGAGTTCAGAGCCTGAGTGTGGGCCATGTAGTTTTTGTTTCACCCAGGTGGCTGCCTCTTGGATTTGCAGCTGGGTTGGAATACAGGGGATTTCTCAATCAGCGCTGTGACTGAGACAAACATCCTCTGCTGGGGCTCCCAGAGCCCGAGGCTTGGTAGATGTCCCAGTAGATGGAGCCCTTGCTGAGCCTTTCCATCTGCAGCTCCTGCTGAATGTGCTGAAAACACAGCAAAAAGTTCAGAGAGTTGCAAGGAGAGGTTTTAGCAGAAGGAAGGAAGCAAGAGATGTAATTGAAGCTTCTTTGCTTTCTATTTCTTTGCATTAGCTCATCCAGAAGACCAAGTACTTGCTACACAAGACAAGCAGATCTGAAAGAGATTTTTCTGGTCAATTCATTGCACTTCACAGCTTGAAAAAAAGAAGAAAATGAGGCTGTTTTGACTGGAGCCCAGTGCTTCATCCCTGCTAGGAATTGAGGGGAGAGGATGCAGTAGGCTGGATCATGATCTAACAGCTTATTAAGTCTACTCATGTCTTACCACATGAAAGCTTAAATATGTTTCTCCCCAGGCTTCCAAAGAAACTTAATGCCTTTCCCTAGTGCTTTTATCTTTCTTTTCCTTGTACTTCAATTACAAGCATGCTCTTCTGCTGCTTTCCACAGTACATTTTTTTCCTAGGTCATGATTTTTTCCCTGGCAATGGAACTTAAGCAAGACTAGCCTGGGTTAAAATGTGAATAAAGAGCTTTAAATAAAGCCTGTGATGTCTCAGATTATTTTTGCTGGATTTCTTCCATATTCCTTTGGCCACTGAGATGCATTTGTGGTGTGGAAGTGCTATCCTGATGGCACAGACTTACTGGTATTAAATAGCATGTGGTGCTTCTGTAGGAAGTGATCTTTGGCTTTGTTTCAAAGCAGATAGTATCTTGTCATCTTGCTTATTCCATCAAAAGCAAACACTGCTTGATCTCTCTTGCACTTCTCCAGTGTTTCCAGTGATCTGCTTCCCAGACTGGTTAGGAGTGGCACGAATGGAAAACGTGCTCTTCATTGCACGATGAATACCCCAGGGAATAAATGGGTTTTTGGTGCCACAAGTTAGGGGTTTGCAGCTTGAAGCAAAGCACTGGGGTCAGGTACACTGGGAAATGCAGGCTGGGCTACTCCCAGCATGTCTGGGTGGACACTAACAGTGATATAGGACAACCTGTATGGAAAACAGATGTCTGCTTCAGCTGCTCAGGTGGCCCAGCAATGTCCTAGCAATGCTCTCTGCAAGTGCCTGTTGTCACTGGATGCTCCCAAACTCCCCTGAAGGCAAAATGAGGAGCCAGGAGGTGTGCAATTAACCAGATTTCATGCCAACTTGGGGTGAAAGTCCCTTGTCTGACTGAGAAGGCTGCTGGTTAGCATAAGAGGAAAGCAAATTCAAGCTGGAAGGTGCTTATTAGGCAATGCTAATGGAGAGCTAGGCTGAATGTGCTGTGTGGCTGGTGGGGAGAAGACATTTTACTAGGGGAAGGGATGTAATGCAAGTGAATATATGCAAATGTATTCTGAATTGCTTAGCATAAGGATTTCAGAGGCATGGGGTTTTTTGTGCTCTAGGCTACATAAGGCTTAAGAGGCTGTACAAGGATTCTGGATTCTCCTGTGTGAGCAGGGATGTCTAAAATGAGGTATGATAGCAAGTCCTCTGATGGTACAAGGTCTTCAGGGGAAGAGTGAATGGCTCAAGAAGCATTGGCAGGGGTTTTGTATGAAACTATGTTTGATTTGCTAATCATCACCATCCTCAGTGTCAGCTTGAGTGGTAGCCAGGCTCTGCATCACTGAAACCAATGTCCTGTCTCATGGCTGCTACCATTAGCTGACCTCAAGAAATGCCTTTCCAAGGGAAAGCTCCCACTTCTGACTCTCCTGAGGTATTATATTAATCCCCAGGCCAGAGCTAGTTGTGCAGCTGGGCACATAAATCTATTCCTATTATCCTTTAGCACGTAGGAGACTTAAACATGGACCAGGAGTGCTGTATAAGCACTGAACACAGGGAGTACACTGCATATGAATTAAGTCAATTACAGAAAGCTTAAAATAACTCCAGCAACTGCTGGCATGCTGCAGAGGGTAGGCCCTGCCATGGCCTGTTCACTGCAGTCTTGTGGTTGACATCTGAGCAGCCTCTCCAGGCTGAAAAAGGGAGGGCTAGAGAACAAAAAAAATCTGGATTTCCTTAGTGAGGACAATGCTTTTCAAAAGGGAAAGTTTCTGCTGCTTTGCAAGAGAATAAAAATGTTTCCCATTAGAGATTTTAAGTCTTCCCAGAGGACTTTGTGGGAAGGGTGGTCAGCTTACTTAAAAACCAAGGTGTGCTGGAGTGCTCTTGAGTAAAGAATGTCTCCAGTGCTGGTTTCTGGGAAGAGATGGGTGATGAAAGCAGTTGCACACAAGGTGGAGCTTTGTCAAGCAAAGCAAAAGCTTCTAAAAGGCTTGGACACTTCCAGCTTGTCATACTTGATGTATGAAGATGGTCTGGGTGGTGTGAGCTAAGCATGTGGGGAATACAGAGATGTGCTGTGCGTTGGTATAGAAAGCAGAATGCTCTGCTGTTAAGAGCTGTGCTGCCTCTGCTCTGCAATATTTCCTTGGCTGCTCTTCCCACTCCTGCTACTCTCCTGAAATCTGACTTCCCAGTTGTCAGGGGTGTCCTGCTGGCATCCCTAGAGAGCAGAGGATTTCTAGTCATCAGTGTTCTCAGGAGCATTCAGTCTGCCTTTCAAGTGGCTAGCAATTCAAGCTGCACTGGAAAATGTTGACAGAAGTGGGAAGGCAGCAGAGATTCCTGATGGACATCAAAGGCCTGCTCTGAAATGAGGTGGTTTGTGAGGTCAGCATGAAAAAAACCCCCATTTCTGCAGCCCAGCATGCTGGAGGAACCACTCCTCTGGCTGGGAAACCATGGAGTTCAACTAGAGATGGATTGCAGCACCCCAGAAAGGTGGAAGGAGGTTTGGGGGAAGATCTGTTCTTGACACAGATCTTTCCTTGACTGAAGCAGAGGTCACAGTGAGGCCTGACACAGGCAGCTGCTCTGAAAACCATGGCTTTGTGCCTGATGTGATGATCAACTTGGCTTTATAGATTTTTTTTAGACCAAGCAGGCTAGTGAAGGATGCTGGAAAGGCTGCTGCCTGTGCCAGAGCTGTGAAGGGAATGCATTTTCTCACTTCACATGATGGGATGGCAGTTGTTTTTCACCCCTCCCCACCCAGGCTGGGGAATGCAACTGCCAGCACTGGGTAGAAAATGGGAAATCCAGCCTCTGGGGCTGCACACTGAGCTTGTGTAACAGCCAAACAGGGGAGGACTGCAGCAGGAACACCAGTCTGGATAATACCAGGGAAAAAAAAAATAGAAATCATCCTTCTATATTCGATACAAAACCCTGCAGCTATGCAAAACAAGGTTTGGTGTGAAATCTTCATTTGCTGTAAGACTGGAAATAATTTTGATTGTTCCAGTCTGGCAGACCTGCTGCTGCCAGAACTTCTCAGTAGCCCTGTGCTGCTGGCCTGCCTGCCAAGGCTCCCAACCTCATCCTGTTTGTCCTGAGTACTGGGGGCTCTCAAAACATCTGCTTTGCTGTTGTATGAGGTGCATTTTTACACTCGCTGCTCTCCAGCCTGCTGTCAACAGCTGAAAAACACCAAATGCAGTCCCAGTTGGAACCAGCACATCTGGTTGAAGCTTCCCACCAAAGGCTCCTCCTGTGAGCAGGCAGTAGGGTGAGGTGGGAAGACACTAGGGTTGCAGGAGTTGAGCCTGACAGGAGCATCTCCTGCCAGAGATGATGCTGAGGGTTGGCAGTGGTGGAATCCTGACCTCCCTCTCAGCTGGGCTGCACTCAGGTGTTGGGCAGGCTCGCCGATCTCAGTCTTTTGCACAGATACTGTGCCCTTTTATCTTATTTTTTTGTATTCCAGTGTGTTCAAGAGGGTTGAAGGAGACTTTCTGATCCTTGTGGGTCAGGAAACCTGAGTTAAATTTCCAGTTGGATTGGTTCTGACCACTAAACCATCTATTACTGCAACAATTCCTGCTGCTTTGTTGTCCTGGTGACCTCCTGGTTGTGTCTCCTGCTATAAATTTGATATTGCTGGGTTTTTTTCAGGCAGGAGTGTGAAGGGAGGTAGTACCTGCAGGGTTGTGGGAAGGGATATTCTCTTGAAGATTTTATGCTAAATAAAACCAAGAATTAATTAGTTATCTGATGTTTTGCATATCTGTTTCTCCTTTTGCTCTCAGGCTTAGGGATGTAAATAATTGAGGCTCTCCATGGAGAGGAGAGAAATTCTGCTTTAACATTAAGGGTTGGTCTTGACTAGTAGTGTTTAAAGTGTTTTTATTTCAATCTTATTGTCACATACAAGATGGGTTCCATTTTTGTTTAGCTTTCTGGAAGATGTCTAGTTGGTGATTGAAAACAGAACAGATGCTGTCAGTCTGAGTTTCAAGTGTTTTGATGGCAAATATTACACTCTTTGAGCCAAATACTTCAAGGTTTGGAACTGTATTAATTTGTGAAATGATTTTTCTCTTAAGCTCATGGTTTTTAAGGCATTTATTTAATGGTGGAAACTGGGTTCCTTTGTTCATCTCTGCAACTTGAATTTCTTTTACAGCTGTATGTTTCCTTCTGGGTAGATACAGGCAAGTACTTGAAGCATGAGACTTCAACAGGTTCTTGTGAAGGAAGAATGGATTAGGGATTAGTCTTGAAAGGTTATTTTTTTTTGCTCTATCCCATGGTCTATATGTATCTGTGTGTTTAAGGACATGTTTTTCCTGAAACAGTTTAGTAGTGGTTGTTAAAACATGGCAAATCCTTTAAGGTGCTGGAAGTAATTACTCTTCTGGTGACTGTCAGTCTTTATTATTTTTATTTTATTTTATTTTATTTTATTTTATTTTATT
>JANHGL010024267.1:29273-65959 GCA_024611195.1 Ceyx melanurus
CTGGCAGCACGATGGGCTCTGGGGATGCGGGGATCTGTCCCCTCGGGGGATGTCTGAGGGGAATTGGTTGCGTTCACAGCGGGAAAGTTACTGCAAGTCAATAGTAAAGCTATTAACATGGACTCTTGAAAAGGCTGTGATGGTCCAGATGGGCTTTATTTTGGGAGGGATAAGAAATTCTGTTTCTTTTCTCTTGTTTTATTTCACAAGATTTAAGTGTTTTTATGATAGGTTTTTGAGTCAGTGGTAAAATAGTACACCAAGAATAGGAGGCATGGGTCTTTCCACACAGAAAGGATGCTATGTGCAAATAACTATACTTAACAGTGCTTTTTGGACCTCCAGGCTATTGGCAAACACTTGTACAGATGCTGCTTCAGTGTAAAAACACTCGTTGCTCTTTATCTCTTAAATTCCTGGAGGTTGGTTCTAATTTCATTTCCTTTAAGCACATTTTAGCTCTCAACATGTATTCATAGCTTGCACATTCAAGTGATTGCTTGGCAAATATGCTGAATGTAAGTTAGCAGGCTACTGAACACAGCAGGTTAGTCTAGTCTTCTCATTTGAGTGGTCAGAAAAGCCACTGCAACAAATTAATAGCAGCCTGAACACACTTTTCCTAGCTAGTTTTCATGTGCTTTTAGAATGGACTTCAGTAAGCCTCCCAAATATGTTATATAATAAATATATATGCAGATATGTGTGGAAAGAGGTGTCAGTCCATGAGCAGAGTTGCCTTGGCTGGGGTGCAGGCTGAGCTAGACAAGGATTTTCACCACACATTGATTCTTCTTAGAATAGATTTGGCTCATAAAAGGTGTATGCACCTGATACTATTAACAGGGATTGTTCTCAGCAGCAGACATGGGGCCTTAAATAAAAGATGACACTGCTGCTCATCTTGCTTGTGGTGCTCTGAATGTTTATAAGGACACTTGTAAACACCCAGGGCTGGATTTTCAATGTACAGAGTGCCTATAGAAATGAAAAACTTAGTGTCACTGGAGTTCTGCTAGAGCTGTCACACTCTGAAAGGAAAAAGCAGCTGGAAGCTTGGCTGGAGGTCTGAGAAGCATCCCCTGTTTTGCTCAGTCTTTGCCACAGCTGCTTAGTGTCCTGTTGCTTAGACCAACTGCAGTGGGACTGCACTGATTTGTGACCAAAGCTCATCTGCTTGCCTTTCATTCAACTAAATGTTGCATTATGGGATGTATAATCCACTGTGCACTGATATATTTCATGAAAAGACCCTGAAGCAAATCAGTCAACAGCAAGTGGATATGGAGAGCTTAGGTGCTGTTGCCATCATCTGCTTTTGACCTTTCTTGTGTAAGAAGCCTGAGACAAATGGGTAAATGTGAAGAGATTTGTTACAGGATGAGTTTAAATGTATTAAAGAATGGCCATGATCTGGATTCCATGATCTGAGTGGTTGTCATTGCTCTTTGGCAACTGTGTTCAGTGGATGCTATGACAAGACCTCAAATCTCGGGAAAAGAGAAGTTGTAGCCTAGAAGTTTTCATTGTTTTATTTTCCTCCTTAAGCATGGAAGCCATGGAGTGAATATTTTAATATTTTTTAATTAATTATTAATCTGGTGGAGTTAATTCTTGAGAGATCCCTTGCTATGGGAGAGAGAATCCCTTTGGTGGCCCCCAGCAGTTTCCCTGGGGCAACACAGTCAGTTTTCTATCACTGGACCTCATCTGTGTCCCTGCTCCAACTGTTAGGTGAGTCCTGGGGAGGGCTGGGGTGTCTGTCACTGAGCCAAGAGGATATGGGAGACCTGTGCATGGCATGAAAACCTGGAGGGACAAGTGGTGTGGAGGAGAAACTTGGAGAGGTGGGAAACATTAAAATTCTGGGGGATGTAGGGGTTTACAGGCACATATTTGCACACCCTTCCAAACACACTTGCCACTTGCTTCAGGTCTTTTTAATTGCACAAAGGAGAAGAAATTCTGCTTATTCAGCTGAGAAGCAGGAGTGTATTTTGACCTGGATGAGTGCAAGCTAGAACAGGTACTGTGGATAACTAGAGATTTCTGGAGTGAAGAGGTTTTTATGGAAAGGCAGTGCATGCTGCCAAAGGGCAGAAAACACATGATTCTGATTACCTTGCATCTTGAATAAATTCTGAATCTTGGAGGAGACTTATCCCCAGGAAGCAAAGGAAATGCAACACCTGACAGGGAATGTTATGTGTGTTTGCCTGAGCTTTCAGTGAGGGTTCCATTTATAAAAGACAAAGAATTTTTAGCTGACTGTTATCTGGAAAATAGTGCACTTGGAGTTAAACTGGAACATGCATATATGGGAGGTGAATTTAAGCAGTGAGGTTAAGTTGTTCAGCTCTACACAAACATACTCTTGAATATTTTTAAAGCAGCTGATGCTTTATAATTACCTAATAACCTAAGTATTCACACCTCAGTGTTTGCTTTGGGTTTTTTTGCAAACAGCCTTCTAAAACTAGATTTTTCTGGTTGAACTCAAATTGATTTTTACTATAAAGGGTGAGGTGTGGGAGTTCTGGGCTGTTGAGAAGAATCTTCAATGGATTTTGGGATGAGCAGTCCCATGAAACAGCAGTAAAAGGAGAAGTTGAAGGCACACAGCATGGATTTATTGACCAAAGGAAGATCATCCTGATTGCATGAGCTTTCATGGCATGTGTTGGGTTTTGTTCAAAAGGAAAACAGCTGAGTAGAGCATGGTGTCATTGTCAGCCTGTGTTTGGCATGTTCTTGCAGTGCAGCAGGAGGATGTAGGACCCTTGGGGGCTTGAGTTTTGTCCTTGCTCCACTCCAGGCTTCTGTGTGACCAAGCTGGTAAGCCTTTCTGAGTGTGCTGCTGTTTGTGCTGGTATCTGAGTGGTGAAATGCTGCTGAATGAGTGGGAACTCTGCTGGATCCCATCCCAGGGAGGATGTCAGCATCATCCTAGAAGATGTGGGAATGAGAAACACAGAACAAATGGAGAAATGCTCTGGGGTTGTAATGGGAACCAGATGAACATCTTAACTGATAAAATAGTTATCACTGTGTCTAGACAACAGTGTTTCCTTTCTCCTCTCCTCCAGACTGCTTCAATTTGCTGCTTTTGGAGGCTTCTCTTGCTCGTGTAGCTATGACAGCTTCCAAGACATCTTTGAGGGCTTTGTGACTCCTTGCTATGCCTTTCCCATGTCTAAGGGGTTTGGGTTGAAAGTTTTGTGAAACTCTATTAGCCTTGTTTTTCTGTAGCAGTGCCTGCTGATGTCATTCCAGTTCAGAGAATTATTCTGCTCTTGTTTATCTGTTTATTCATCTTGTGGAGTTGTAAACAGCTCCTTGCTTTTCTGGAGTGCTGCTGAGCTACTGAAGAGGTGCAATCAAAATGGGCCATTCTACCCCTACAAGATGCTTAGAGTGGGGTGACTTGTGTAGTGTCTCTAAACTAAGTGTCATGCTGAACTGTTCTGCAGCCTCCAGTCCATGTTGATTCCCAGTCTTATTCTATCATCAGCTTTATTTCCATGCCCACAGCTTTCTGCCTAGATGCTTGGCAAGGTGGACAGCAAGGAATTGGGTTTTTATAAAGCTGCTATTTGGCTTTCTAAAATAGCATGGCTATTTTCAACCCTGTTCTAGCCTTGTAGCTGCCTTGTTTGGTGGGGAGTTGGGTTTTTCTGGGAGACAGACCCAAACTCAACAGTTGCCCTGTGTATTTTGCACCACCTTGTCCTTGAGACAAATGGCTCATACTTATGTGTGTACATACTACTTATGTGCCACAGTGGAAATGCTATTTGGAGGGAATTTGAACTGTCTTCCACCCTAGGAAAAGCTAATGCAAAGGAACAAGCTGTTGTCTGTGCCAGGGGTGTCACACTCATCACTGTGACACACGATGCAGCAGAAAGGGCAGAGACCCTCCAGCTGCAGAACCTTTGCTGCCCTCCTGAGCATCCAAGAAGGAACAGTTGACCTGATGTGACATGTTGAGCTGTCAAGTTGATGGTATCAAATGTGGAGCAGAGCATCTCCAGGAAGGAAGGTGTGTGGCACTGCTAATGCTCAGCTGAGCAGGGGGCTCCAACACTCAGCTCTGTGCCACTCAGAAGGATGGTGGCTTTCAGGGCACAGCACAGCTGGCCAGGGCAGCCAAGCTGCAGGCTCAGGAGCTGGTGTGGGCTGCAGTGCTGATGGTGTGAGATTGCTGCAGCTTGCTTTCTCACATTCCCCTTCCTAACTAGGTCACTTACAGTAACCATGCCTAGCTGGCAGGCCTGATGCCTGCAGTACAGCCACTTGTTATCTCTATTCCAGTTCTCACTTCATGAATAAGGTATTTATTTTGAGCAGCTCTCACGTGGAAAAATCACTAATTGGAGGAACAAAATGGGCATGCTTACAGGTTCCAATCTCTGTATTATTTGATGCTACCACAGGAAAAACTCACTCCAGGAACTGTTAATCTTTCGTACGTTTTTAATTAACTCTGGTAGGGAAAGAGGGCAAATAACCTCAAACATTAACAGATAATCTGTGTTGAAAGAAAAGATTAATCAGGGAGCAGCAGCTCTGGGGAGCTGCTGTGAATGAGGTGAAACTGCAGAGACCAGCTAAGGACTTATAAGTTAATATATTTATTTTTTTTGTCCAAGTGATTCACAATCTGTCAGCTCGTGGTACTTGCTTAGAGTGTTTTGAAGTACTAGAAAGGGAGCTGCAATAGGTATACTTAGCCCATGGTAAGTTATTTGGAGCAGTTATTTCTGTACCTGCAATTACCTATATGTGAGGCACCCAGCTGTGACTATAATAGAAACTTACTCTCCTTCACTAGCTGGTTGAACAGTGTAAATGAAAATAAATGTCTGCAGAACAGTGGCTTCAGTGCATGGCCTGCAGTGAGCCACACAGCAGCAGCTGGCAGGACAAAGGGCTACAGGGTGGCCCTCAAAAGTATCTCCAAGCATCATGTGCAGGTAGATGTGGATTTCTCCTAAGCTTCTGCCAGTGTAAGGAGTTTTCCTGACACGTTCAGCTTGAAACATCTGGTAGCTACTGCTTGTCATGTGTAGATTGCTTTAAAACTCTCAAGAAAATAGAGAACTGGCTTTAAAGGGACTGGGTGCACATAGAATGAGATCCTGAAAGTTCCTGTGCAGGGTTAGGATGTGGTGATGCTCTGTTTGCAATTAACTTTCTCAGTTGATTATCATGTAAGCCCTGAGGCAGCTGGTCAGGATACAGGTATTATTCCCATGTTGTTATCTACAGGTGTACATGTGTTGGTCAAACCTTTTCAGGTTCTGAGGGTTTTCATTTCAAGGTACACAGGGGACCCTTTTATGTTCTTAGTTTTAGACTTGGAACTTTAAATTCCTTAAATGAGATGAGGCTTGGCTGGCTGTTGCCCTTCAGTGAAGATGCTTTGCTCTTCACTTCTTGGATCTCAAGGCCTCAGTGCTTTTTAGGCCACTCCAACCCTGATGAAAGGCTTGGGGAAGAACTTTTTTTTTTCCCCTGTAATCATTTCCACCCTTTGTGCTGGGAAATGGTTACAGAATAATCTGGTTCAGATCACTAGACTGGAAATTGCAAATTGTTTCTGGAGACAAGTTGAACAGGATGGTCTTAATCCTTCTGGGTGCCTCAACCCACACCCCTCACCTACCTTTTCACCCTCCAGTTGTTATGACTGAAACAGCCACATAATTGTCCTGGTTCATTTTTATCCCACTATTCTTTGCTTTACACTCCAGAGACCTCTTAAAACAATTTTGTTGGCTGTGCAGTATTTTGTCATGAGTCACTGCAGCTGTCACCCAGCCAAGATGTACACATATAAATTTTTTATTTTAGCCTAACTTATCAATTCCTCCTCTACTCCTCCTGAGTTTTCTTGCTTCTATTAGCTTTTTCTTGTTGTAAAATTAGGTTTTTTCCTGGGTCTGTGCTACCCAATAATTAACCACTATCTCACACTTGGGGCTTAAAACCTTACAAGGGGTTGGCAAGATAAAACCAGCAGACTGGAAACAAAAAGTTGTGTGAATCAAGGGAATTTTTGCAGCCAAATTAATTGGTTCTGCCACGTTTTCTACTTGGTGGCAAAGTTGGCCAGTTGCCTAGGGATATATATATATTAAAAAAAAATCAGTTACCAGATTTCTGATGTTTTCTCTTGGTTTTTATTTTCATCTCTGTGCTTTCTTTAACATGCTAAGGAAACCAGTGTGTAGCATGTCTTTTGATCTGAGCTGAACATCTGCTCTTCCCTGCCTTTGCCAGAGAAAGCTTTGGGGATCTAGGCTAGATAGAGAGGGGGGGAGAAAAAAAAATCTAATTGTGTAGTATTACAGCAGCCTGTTGAAAGACTTCTTTCCCCCTTGTGTCACAAGGGAGAGAAAGGAAAAAATGACTCGTGTGTGCAGAGCCACACTGATAGTCTGAGAGAAGCTCTGCTTTGGATTTTAATGAGACCTTGGGGTACAAAGGCAACTGGATCTGCTCTGTCGTTTAGCAGAGCTGGCAGAGAGCAAAATGGAGCAGTGTTGTAAAGCTCTTAGCTTTGGATGGCTGAGGCTTGTGTGCTGCTCTTGTGTGTGAATGTTTCAGCCTCTGCCCTGCTGGGAGAGAACTTGGTGCTGATGAATTTTGACTATTGGGTGACTTGGTCTAGGTGCCCCTGCTCTGGCAGGGGGGTTGGACTAGATGATCTTCTAGCTCCCTTCCAACCCCTAATATTCTGTGATTCCATGACTGCTTTTGAGCTGTTTGCAGTGCTACATGGGCTATATGTGTTCTAAACATTTAGTGAAGGCCCTTTTATTGTAGGTGATGTCCTTAATACTCCATTCAGGAGTGTTTTCCAAAGTGTAGTAATCTAAGGAATTGAAGGCTGCCCTGCTGTCAGTCTGTTGTTCTTATGTGATGTTTATCCATGTGTTTTGTGTGTGTGTTTTTGTTTTTATTCCCCCCTCCTGTTACTTCCTGAATGCCTAAATGAAATCATTCTGGGCTATAATTTAAATGTCAAGTGTAATTATTGCACAGATGATCTGCTTGCTAGTGCCCTTGGCTGGCTGGAGACTTCCCTGCACCCTGAAGGGTGAACACAGATGAGATTGCTTGACACCAAAATGTGTGAGCTCTGTCCACAAGAAAACTTTTCTGTCATCTTCTTTGATGTGATTAAGCTTTTTCTAGGAGTATATAAAGGATTATTAAAGGGACTGTTAGGAGTAGAGGAGTAACTTGAGGCTTTTTGACCCTGGCAGCTGCAAGACTCTGCTTCCCCAGTTTTCCAAAGTAAAACCCCAGTAATAACATTTGTGAAATGGCTTTCACTTAGAAGATAAATTATGCTAATTATTATTGTTGAAATAAAAGGTTTAAGTCACAAAAATCTCATATTTCCAAGAAGATGGGCTTGGGTAGGTGAGGAGATGGGTGCCAAACTCATCTCCAACAGGGACAGCAAATGTTGGAGAGAAGGGTAACCTGTTTTCATATGTCAAGTTAGGAATGACAGTGATTTAATTGTCTTTGTTGTCATTTTTTGTCTAAGACCTGTATTGTTCATGGAAGATGTTAGCTTTGATTTACACTGGAGCAGGATTCTGCTCAAGTAGTTTGACTTCAGAAGTGTTGGAGAGGATTTGAATCTGCTTGGAAAATGGGAGTTGGGCATCTTAATGTGCCATGTGATTTGGGAAGCATGAGAAAGGCAAACATCTTGAATTTCTGTGGTGGACAGAGCAAGTACCAGACAGTTGGACTTGTTTCCTTAATTTATCAGAAACTGTCAGGCATGTAAAAGTCACTTCAGTGACTTATTCCATGAGCCAGGAGTAAGGAAATTTCTGAAGTGATCTGTTCCTTTAACTGTTTGGGTTTTTATTTTCATGGGTTTACATACTGCTTTTCTTTTTCCATTGGCTTCAGTCTCCTAGACGCAAAAGGGAGAAGAAAACTCATCACAGCAACCCTGCAAATCCATGTTAATAGTTTTACTATGAGCATGCTCAACAATATGTTCTGCATCTGTGTTTAAAGATGGGAGGGGGGGGGGGAAAAATGGGGTAGAGTTGTATTGATGGTGACAAAACTGCTCTGAGAAACAGCTTGGCATATCCAAATCCAAATGTGCTGCTTCCAAAATGTCATGAAATGTTTGTGTAGCATTTGACTGTGTGTGTGCCATCTGTGTTTTCTAGTGAAGCTCTCTCTGACTTGCTGCTGGTTGCTGTGTGTTGTTCCTTTCTTTACTCCTCTTGAGTTGTAAGCAGAATTCCTGAGATCGTGGGTTTTTTCGTTTCTTAGGGATTTAATTGTGATTATTCTGCTTTTACTGGAACTCCTTCCTGAGCAGGAAATGAAGTGAGCAACTCCTCCACCTCCTTGAGTGTTTTGGATGAGGGAGTGAGGGTATTAAAAACAAGACCCCCGCTAAAAGGGGGATTTGTCAGCTTGTGTGTGCTGAGCAACAAAAGATGCAAGTTGATGCCTCAGAATCAGAAAGAAAAGGAAGTAATGAAGTGATAGGAGGGAGAGAACATCATGTAGGCAGTTGGAAGAAGATTGCTTAAGAGCAGAACAAATAAACACTCTGTCAAGGTAATTCTCTTCAGTGCTAGTAGTAAATGTGTTAGAAAAAGAAAAAAAATCCAACTCTTTTGAGTTACTGCCCAACTGTGGGCTGTGTCCCACTGCTTGGACCTGTCAACTGCCATCTTCGTGGTGCTAATGGCATATCATTAACTAATTAAGATGTTTCAAACTAGCTGTGAAGTCAAATTGTCCCATTATGAAGTAGAACTGCTTGATGCTGCTGAGCGCGCTTGAAAACAAAACCAAACAAAAATCCCCCAAACCCCTCCGAGATGAATTCAGGAGATAAACATAATTTTGAAGTTGTAGAAGCTGTTTCTTTAACTTGTATTAGTGGCGACAAGGAGAGAAGCACAGTGGCCAAAAAAATGAGTGTTTTTCAGCTTCAGCCTGCACATCATCATCTTATACCTATTTATACAATCCATGGATGGCATGATTGGCAGCCCCAGCTCAGCGTGACTTGTTTATGCTTCTGAGATGGGCAAGAGTGCTTATTAGAAGACTACAGGTGTCTATTGAAGCTCTACACAGCACAGTTTTCTTTGGAAGGTGTTTACTTGCAACTGCTTTTTCTTGATTTTTTTTTTCCTAGTTGTTCCCGTTCACCTCACCAACTCCTTATTAAAACTGTTTATCTGAATGAAACGAAAAGGCTCCAGAAATTAATTACTTCAGATGGTTAACTTGGAGTCTGGTTTCTGCTGTGATCATGCTAACCTTTTGCCCAAAGCTCAGCTTTGATTCTCTTCCTAGGCATGTGCTGAAAGCCAATTCTGAGCTCAAAAGCCCCAATTTACATAATGCTTGAGTTTTAATGGCTCTGTTCCAGTGAGCTGAAATTGGGCTTGTTCTGCTTGACTCCTCCTTTCCCTCTAGGTTTGATAGAACAGCCTGCAGTGGAGATGGCAGAATTTGCTGGCTATAAATAGCAGACCTGTGGTAGGAGCTGGAGAGGTGGTCGAGCCAACTGCATCTGCTGAGAGATGAGTTCTGGTTTGGCAAGCAGTGAGGGGAAGGTGAGATCCAGCAGGGTAGGGAGGAGCTGTGGTGTGAGGGTGTAAAACCATGAAATGGCAGCTTGGAAAACTGGGAGCAAGGGGGGGATATTCTTGGAATTGTGGTCTTGGAGGAAACTCTTGGCTGAGATGGACTTGATGAGAAGAATGGTTTGTGTTGTGTAGCCTGTCCTGGCCACGTGTGGAGTTCCATGTGTCTTGGAAGTCCAGGGCTGTGAACTGCAGCTGGATGAATTAATGTGAATTTCCAAAGCAGTGTGGATAGCAAGTTCTTTTCAGGTAAATATCATCTCGAGAGAGAAGGGAAAAAAAGTGAATGAAAATGTCAGAAAAAAGCAGAGACTAAATCAGAATCTCTAACTGTACCTTGGAAATCTGCACAAAATGTGAGTTCCCAAATCCCTGACTAAGCCACATGCTGGAAAAGAGGTGGTGTTGGGTTTTTTTCTTTCCTGGAAGAGGCACTATCATGTTTGTTGAATGTTTCCTACATTTTATTTACCCTCATCAAAGCTTAATGAGTGAAATGGGTATTGACACAGATAATGTTCCTGTTCAGATAGGCAGTGGAGGTGCAGATAACCAGCTGCTCAGTTGAAAATAAACAGCATTAAGTAATCTGGCTGAGGTTAGTGGACTCCAGCATGTGCTGATGAAGGGTGGGATTTGACTCCTCTGCTCTGCTGATGAATTTAAATGGTTTACCAAGGGAGAATGTTGACCTCAGAGTGCTACAGAAGGTGCTCAGGGTGACTGCATCACATGTAGTTGTTGAGGGTAACTGATGCTTAACCTGTGACTACAGCACAATGCAGCAACAATAAGCATTGCTAAAGTTTATTCTCCTGTCTTGTGAAGAAACTGGGAATTTCCAGAAGGTTTCTTGCATGAGATGGTGCTTGTTGAGGAATCTGCACTTCCAACACTGCCTCAAAGAATAACTGTCACCTTTTGACCAAAGAAACATAATCTGGGGATTACAAATATCACCAATATATCAAAGTTTCTCTGTATTTTCCTTCCAGAGCAGGCTGTCAGATTTATAAGCTTGAGAATAGTCAGGATGTATGTGAATTTCTATGCCTACCTAACCTGTCTTAGGTCATATTTTGTTACACCAGGTTGCACTGGACTGGCTCTTAGCTTTAGTGGTAATAGAGGGAATTCTGCTTCCAGTGCCTGTAGGTGTCTTTGCACATAATCCCCCCTGCCTCCCTCTCTTCTGACAGTCAAGCCTTGTTTCCATGGTGCTATTTCATCCATACCTTAGGAAATCTTTTTTTTCTGGTCCCCTATAGACATAAATTGAGGTTTCTATGGCAACATCTGAGGAGGGGAGGCCCATGATGTCTTAAGCAAGAAGGATCTGATTCTTGGTAAGCCCCTTGTATGGTTGTATGCTCACAACACAGTGATGGCAGTGCTCAGTGCCCTGGTTTGTTACTCTGGTTTATGTCAAATATGGTGGAAAAAAAAAAAAAAGCCTGAAGGAATGCCTGATTTAATAAAGCTCAAACTGAGAAAGTTGTAGATAAAAAGGGAAGAAAGATTTTTTTAGCAGTTAAATTTAACTGTGTCATGCTGTGTGTAGCTGTGAAGACATTTGAGATAAAAACTGAATGGTGTAATGTAACTTCAATGCATGGCAGCAAATCCTCTGGATTGATAGTAGTAGGTCCTGTAAAAATAAGGTGTTCTTTTTAACTTCTAGTATTTATTTGGTGGAGGAAGGAAGAAAAAAAATTCACTGAGTTAGGTGAAGGCCAACACTAACAGCTTTGTGTAATTTCAGCAGCATCAGGATGTGAAGTTGGTGTTGGAAGCAGAGATCAGGAAATGACTCCAGTAGAAATAGCAGACTCTGGCCTGAGGCTGTGTAAGGTGGGTTTGATACCAAAAATACAGTCTGGAGCTGGTTAGAAAAAGACACTACACATGTTATTTGGATGAAAACACAAAGGCAGATCCTAAGCTGAAAAGGTTTTGCCACATTCTCTCCTGTAATGCTCTATTTCTTCAGCCGTTTGACCTGTTAGGAGGTAAGAATTTAGTGTATTTAACAAATCTGTCCATCTCTTAAGTCACTGAAGATAAATAATCAATAATAGGACAGCCTGCTTTCCCCTGCACATGCTCTACTTGTCTGATAGAGTTGATGAGAGGTTTTGTTGCTTGTAGTGATTTCTGGACCCCATGCTGAGTCTCTGAGCTTGAAAGATTCTTTAAAGAATCCTAGAGAAGGGAAAGGTCTGAAACCCTCCTGAGAAGCATCCCTGGAGGTGTCAGTACAGGGACTCAATTCTCTGGTGGTGTGAACTGAGGGGAAGGTGGGAAGACTCTGCTAAAGACTGACTAGACTGTAGCAGCTTGTGTGAGTTAGGCTGTGATGGTTTGGAGGTGGATTATCAACTGTTGGATGGAAGAAATGCCTGAAGAAAAATGATGGGAGCCTTGGAAGTGGTGGGACTTGAGTGTTCTGTGAGAAAACAAACTCCTGGTGTTCTTGTCACTTGCCTGTTCATGAACTGAAGGTGACTAAGAAGGCTTTAAGGGAAATATTCGTATTTTATGGGTATCTTTGCTACTTGGGGAGCTGAGAAGTGCTGTCCCACTTGGTGAGCCTCAGTTCACTTTGCTCCTGTGTTTGGTGTGTATTTTCAGAAGCAACATCTGACAGTGAAGAGAATGTCACACAAGCCACATGGCTGCTGCAGTTGTGCCAATAATTGGTGAGGGGGCAGGAAACACCTTCAGACCTATTTGTTTTCACACACCCAGCCAGTCTGCTGGCTGTTCAGGAGTGGGGAGAGGTGTGTGCAGCTGCTCAGCACCTCAGAGGAGTGGTATTGGTGATATTCTCCAAGAGCATCTCCTTCCACATCTCTTGCTGCCTTCTGTTGCTGTCACAGATGCTGCTGAGAAGCTTTTTGGAGGCAGCAGGGACAGAATGTCACTCTCAGTGTAGACTCAGATTCTTGAGACCCACCTGACAGCTGCTCCACTTCCTTCTGCTCCTCGTGGCAGCTGCTGTAGTAGCAGATGCTGCTGGCAGTTGCTTTCTGTGCTTGCTGAAATGTCAGGGCAAGCTGTTAATTTGCTGCAGTTTCAGGCAGATCAGGGCCAGCTTTATGAATGTGAACTTTTGTAGTCACAGCCTTGTGGTTCTCTGCCTCAGATGGTGGAAGTGCTGCTTGGAGAGGGATGGGGAGAGCCATGGAGGATCCTGTCTCATCAGTAATGCTGGTGATGTGCTGTCACTTCACAGGGTGGTTTGTTTCCCCTTTCTCAAAAGATTCTGAAGTCATTTTTGGTTTATTTTTGTTGTTCCTGTACGTTGAGAATTTTTTGGCATGGGTTAGTTTGAGGAATCAGCTTGTGTAAGCACCTGCTGAGAAACTGTTCCTACTCTGCTTCCTTCAGGAGCCATCTGATTCCTGCAGATGCCTCAGTTGTTGTGTGGGGTGGGTTTTTCTCTCCAGACAGCAGTGATGTGAGATGGAGATTTCCTTCTCCCAGGCAGTGCTGCCTTGGATGTTCACAAGTTTGCTGCAGCTCCTCTGGAGGACAACTGGCTTTCCTAGAGCTGAGAATCTCAATGTTTTATGTGCATGAGTTTGAAGTGATTTGAGCCTGACAGATGATGATTATTTTTATTGGTGACACAAACCTTCTGGATGTCTTGAGCAGATGCTGTTGAATCCCAACTTCTTGAGGGGGAGAGACTCATCCTGCTTATCCATCTGTTTGGGCTTCTGCCTCATTAAGTGCTTTGTGTATTAGACTAAGTGGGCAGATCATTTTTTATCTGAGCTGTTAAATGATGTGTTTTTGTGTCTCAGACATCCAGGTCTGTGTAGGTATTTGTATACCCAGTTATCTGTCTAAGTTTGGAAAAAAAATAGAATAACAGCTCTTGCACAGACCTTAATTCCACTGAGTGCAAGTAAGGTGTAAAAGGTGCTTTGCCAATTCTTATTTGTCTCAAAATCTGCTTGGTATGGGAGTACAAATGTCACTAAGTTGGTGGAAGCTTCATAACACTCAAGGATTATCTGAAAATCCTGTTGAACTAAGTGTGCAGAAACCCAGTATGAGTACAGACAAATCCATGTCTTGGTTTTATTAGGTATAAACTGGTACAAGTATTTAATTACTGGGGATGAAAGCTTAATTCTGCCAATTTTGGCTGGGATTCTCATGGTTGTTCCATGTAGGGGTCTAAGCAAATGTTTGAAATCACAAGCTCTTTCCAAAATATTAAACCAAGGGACAACTGAAATGCATTGGTGTGACTTTGGAGACAATTCTACTTCTTTATATAATGATGAAAGATGCAACAGGTCCTATTTTTTAGGTTGGGGATGAAATTAATGATCCTTCTCTTAGCAGGCTGGGTTACCTTGTGGTAGAAGAGAAGATCAACAGGTTCTCTTAATATTCTTGTGAGAGCCTGAGAAGTTTTTCTTCTTTTCTTTACATACTGTATACACAAGAAAAAGCTTTTTACTCCAAGAACTCTACAGGAATTGCCTTGGGTGATTGACATTTGTCCTGACTTCTATCTGGACCTTTTCAGCTGTGCTCTATTGTAAAGCCCATTGGCTACTTCCTATCAAAACCAACCACTTAAGCTCTGTACCTTAGGTTTAATTACTGTGTTATTCACATCAGGGACAATGATTCATCCAAAGAAGGTAATTGCCAGATTCCAGTTTATTAAAGACATTTATATCATGCCTCACTGAGTTTCTGCTTACTGAGGCTTTTTCTTCCCCATTCAACCAGGGATTTTTTTTTTTTTATGGCAGCTTTTTGTAAAGGTGTCATTATGCAGTTTAGCTGTAGGCAAACTGATAAGAGGTCCAGAAATACAATAAAAAAACCCTAGTAAGTGTAATTGTTTGCTCATATCTAATACAGGTTGGCTGGGGAGAAGTGGGAGTGAAATTGTGTGCAGGCAATAACGAATGGCAGGATATATTTAACTAATGAAAAGATTCTGTGAGGAGCTACATACTCATTCCTGCAGAGGTTATTGACTCAGATGCTGAGCCTGGGATGAATAAATTGTTAACTAAGAGTCAGAACTTTAGAAACTAACTGCACTGTTCAAATATTTCACCTCCTTGCTTTCCAGTTCTGTTCTAAATATAGTGATATCATTTGCTGTAATTTGCTTTCGTGTCGCACCCTTCACTACAGCTGGAGTTGGAGTGATGAAATTAAGGTATTTTTTTCTGCTTGTAAATGATTAGTTCAGTCTCTGAAAGTACTGCACAGCCTGAAACTGAAAAAAATGGTTTAAGATAGTCAGAAATGTCCACACTGTCCACACATGCATCCCCACGCCTGCCTTCTGTCTTCTCTCCCTCCTCCTTGAGACACTTCTAAAATGAACAACTGTTAATATTGAGAAATATCCTCTGAGAAAGGAGCCCCTGGCTTCTAAATTCAATCGACTGGGCACGATGGGAGATGCAGACACTCCTGAGGGGGAGAAGAGACTCGGTTGAAGTGATGAGCCAAGGCTGATGGGATGATGTAGTCTGTAGCAGATAAAGGCTCAAGTCCTGATGTGCTTTCCTTTGTTCTAGTAATTGTTACCACACTTTGCAAGGTCCTTGTCTTAGACCTTCGAAAGGAGGGGCAACTTTTCCACTGATGTGTTTTCTTTGTCTGATTTGTGTCAGTGATGAAAAGGCTCCTCAGCAAATGCTCTTGCAGCCCAGGCTGGCAAAACCCATCTGCAGCCAGCTAGAGCCTTCAGCTGCTCCTGAGAACATCTGCCTAGAAAGAGGTTTGTGTGTGGTGGGTTTTTTGTTTGTTTTTTTTTTCTCCTAAAAATCTTCTCAGAATAACCCTGTGAACCACAAAGTAAAACTATATTATCTCCCTTCTCCTATGCCACTTTGGTCCTCAATCTGCTAGACACTGCTTGTAAACTCTGTTTTCTTTTAAGTGCATCTGACCTAACTTCAGAGGATCTACTGAGGTGAAAACCATGTGGAAATCCTTACTTTCTGTATGAGCATCGAGGCTGAGAATGGCAGAACATGAGATGAACAGCTTGGTGTGTTGGGAGAGAAACCTTTTAGCTTTTGGAGGAACTCTGTTGTTCATGGAGCTGAAATGCAGTCCAGTCAGTCAGAGTAGGATCAATAGGTAACCAGAGTTAGCAGCTCTGGGAGGGAGATGTTAGGGACTTGCAGGGGACATGTTTGGCTTGCTGCATCCCAGGGCTTTCTGCTGTGGTCCAAGGAACTGCTTGACAGATTTCTTAGGGTTGTGGTCATGTTTTTGTGGTGGTGTTGTGAATGAGGGCTCTTCACAAGAGTCACATAGGTGGAAGCTTCTGGCAATATTTGGTGGCAGATAATGACTGACAACATTTGCAGTGTTAAGTAATTCCTCTGTACCTGGATGTAGCAGTACCTTAGCACCTGTTCCATGCCTCTGTTCTCATCCAGGTGAGGCTGTAAAGCTGTCTGATGCTTCTCAGCCACTAGAGAGCAGCAGGGCCTCGTTGGTAGAGGGGCCCTCAAATGTTTTGTTTCTGCCACACTTGGCTTTCAGATCATCTGTGAGGCTGGGGACTCGATGTCAGGTGTAGAAACCCAGACCAAATGTAAAATATATTTAATTTTAATGATCTGGGACATACCCAGACCTCAGGTTAAATGATTCACTGGGGATGCTCCAATTAAACCAGAGCTCAAATGGTGAGACTTGTAATGTCAATTTAAGATGCTGTCTTTCTAAAATGTGGCAACTAAAAGCCTGAATTATTTTTTTTTCCTTTCATGTAGCCAGTTTTGTGTTCATATCCATGCAGTGCTATCACTTTGGCCTTGGTTTAAGGAGGATTTAAAACAACCTCATGTCCTTGCATCTTGGATGTCACCCATGGCTGGGGATTACACTGCATGTGGCAGTGCCTGCTATCATCTTGGAGTTTAGATGAACAACTTAAGTCTTCTTGGCTGTACATTTGGACTGTCTTGAAGATCCCCATGTGATTTATATCTGTTGTTAAACTTAGTTCTAACACATCGTGCAGCTATCTTATCTGCAAGGCAATTGAGACCATGTGAAATGGCTTTTTCTGATCAAAGAAAAAGTAGGATTGTATTCTGGGAACCCTTGGAGGGTAGAAAAATAGATGTGTGGTGCAAAACCTTCCCTCTGTGATCACAGGTAAAGCTTCTTAGTGCTACTCCAATGCAAAATGCTTGCTGGGTAAAAATCTTGGTGTATATGAAAACAGGAATTACGATTATTCAACATGAGTTAAAAACCCAAACAGCTCCAGTGTCTCCTATTTGCTTCTGTTACTACTTCTGTATTAAAAGGCAAAGAAAAATAGTTCTAGCTTGTGGTCATTACTGGTGTTAGCTCTGGGGGTAAATGAAAAGGAGCATTGTGAGTGTAAATCTCCCTCCAGATCTCTTGCTTCTGACCCTGCAGTCTGACCTTGCTCTCCCCAAGAGCCTCACAGTAGGGTAATAATGATAATTTAGCAGGAAAATATGGGAAGCAGGTTTCTGGTGCTTGCGACCTGACACTTGGAAGCTATTCCATTAAAATATGACCATGAAATTGACAATCCTCAGCAACTGTCTGCAACTAGGTCAGTCGGAGCCTGGCATGGGAAATTGGGTGTATATTTAGTTTATTTACAGCCTCTATTAGCAGTGTAACCTCCTGGGTTGCAGCTCAGGCACCACTAACCTTAGCAAATGAATATGCAGCAACAGATCAGTGGAGAGAGATTTGTCTGGATCTTATCTTTGGAGGGGAAGAAATGCTCTTTCCTGCCTTCATTTCCATAGCAGCAAGTGCAGGGTTGGAAGAGTGAATGGCAAAGGCAGCTGGAGGAGACATTTTTTCAGCTGCCCATGAAGTATTTTCCAAATGGTGCTCTGACATCATGAAGAAAAATGACAGTTGTCCTCAGGCATGTGGCTAATTGAAGGAATGGGCTCTCTGAGCCTTGCTGCTGCACTTGGGCATAACTGGGGTGATGGACAGCAGTGATATTTATAAAGCAATTTCTATATGCTTCCTGTAAAATGAGTTAACTTCTTATAGCAAAGAACCTTTTCTCCCCCCCTGAGTGTTCAGAGACAGTTTTGGTGGTTTCCATTTGGCCCTGTGCAGAATAAAACTCAAGAAAATATTTTTTTGGACAAATGTTCCAATGTATTTTTATAGGACAGAGAAATGTTCTGCCTCTTTCTACTCCATGAATAAAAAAGGGAGATGACAGTTGTGGCAGAACTCATTTTTAGTTGTCTTCAATGTAGAATAGGAAGCAGAATTACTTAATATATTTCCAACTGTGCTGTTAGTACAAAATGATCTACAGGTAATGCAATTTATTCTCATTAGGCTCATTTTTAGATGACTATTTTCTCCATCAGCCATGCAAGCAGCACTCAAGTCGTGAGCTGCTCAGCCAGTGAGGAATGAGAACTGTGGAATTATCTGCATCTTTCTTGAAGAGATCTTCAATAGCTGATCTTCTCAGAGCCTCAATCACTGGAGGGTGTTGTGTAGCAAAACACAGCTCTTTTTGCAGTTGGGTTTGAAATACTAAATACTAAACCCATGCTGCTCTTGTGCTTTGACTCAGGTGAGTTCTTAAATACACTTTTTTTCAGCTATTAACACCTTGGACTTTGTGCAGGTCTCTTCATGCTTTCATGCACATAATGTGCTTTTTTTTTTTCTTCAGAGTTGTTTGCTGGGTGCTGATTTAGAGTGTTGGGGGGAAGGGGCTGTTTCAGCTACTTACCCAAAACCAGCACATGGTAAAAATTCAGAGTGTCTTGTGGAGCTGAATCCACTTGGCTAATTTCTGGTGGATAAACCTAAGGAGGGCAGGATTTCAACCCTTACTGCAACTGTTTTATGAACATAAAACCAGGTAGCAAAACCTTTGGTGTTTTCAGAGGGTAGATGTTTCTATTGCAATACCCATGTGCATGTAAAGCTGGGAGGACACCCTGTGGTTACCTGTGCATCCTGGTTCACCTCTGCCTTCAGGTGAGAATCTAACTCATGCTGCATGTTTGATCATTGGCTGAATTGCTCAGAAATGCTCCAAGGTGGCCCTGGTGCTTTGTACACTTGCTAGGGTGTGATTTTGGAATCCAGCTCTGCCTTCTGCCTGTGGTTTAGCAGCTGGGGAAGCAAGGATTTATTTCACCTTAATTTTGCTGCAGAAAAAAAATGGGAATATTCAAATTTTTAATGGGAACTGGGAGCTTGTCGTGCTTGTGTAAGCAATGGGTTTTGTCTTCCTCAATAGTTAAGCTTTCCAGTGTGCTTGGAGGCTTTGAGGTGGTTTTGTGTGCACTGGCTTAAATACAGCACACTTGGCTGACCTGAGCTGTGAGGCAGGGATTTTAGATGGCTAGGGAAGAATGTGCTGTTCAGAGACCTTTTGTACTGGAGGTGTGTTCTGTGCTTAATGGTGTGTGCTGGGAGCAGTGACCCATTAGCTAAGGACTGTACAGGTAGAACAATTCCAAGGGAACTGGACAGTCCCCTGGCTTCTTCCAAGCCTACTGCAACCCTTTTGTGCCCCAAGTCACTCCCGTTGCTGGTGATGACCAGGCAGTGATGCTGGTAGGAGCTGAGCTCCTAGTTTTCAGATGGGGTAGCCTGCAGTGTTGTATTTACCATCCATCTAGGCTGTGCTTTACACTGTGAGCATATATACACCTGTATTTTTGTCAGAGAGCAATTATTATTGCCCAAAATGACATGTGCTCAAGTCTTTTGCCAGAGGCCAGTTGATGCAGTTTATCCCAAAGCTGATTTCTTGTGGAGGTTTGAGTGAAAGAGCTGCTTTTTGGGCCAAAAATGCTCTGTTCTCTGGTCAGGTGGTGTGGCAGGAACACCCTGAGTCCTCAGAGGTTAAAATAGCTTGATGCTCCTTCACAGCACGGCTTCAAGGAAATGGAGAGGAGATCCTGGGACAACATTAACCCAAATAATTGGCATTTGTGGTCATTCAGCAACGTGTGAGGATGTTTTCTGATCTCAGCTGCTTGTGGCAAGTCCTGGCTAGATATTATGTGATCAGGGAGGAGCTGGGGGAGGCACGAGCCCCAGGAGTGCTGCCATCCTCTTTGTAATATACTGTGGTATTAGCCAGTTGCTGGTATTTATCACCCTGCAGCCTGTGGGATTGGTGTTGTCTGCCTTGGGATTCAGAGAACAGCACATGCAGGTGTCCAGTGGCACACAGCCAGGGTAAAATGGTGCCCAAGTGACAGCACCTGCTGGCTGGGGGAGAAATCTCTGGCTGCCAACACCTCCTCGTGGCATCTGGCCATGATGTTGGCTTGCAAATGCTATAGGCATCATTCTGATGTGAGATGCCAAGACCAAAGGCTGGCTCGAGTCCTGAAGCTGCCACTTGGAACTCTGTGCAGAGAAAAGGATGCTAAACATGGTGCAGTAAAAAGGGAGTTTGGGGAAGATGTAGCTTGGAAAAATTCAAGTTTCAAAGTGCAGTAGGTTGCTTGAGCTGACAGGGCTTTTGTAGCACATTTGAGTGACTTCAGTGGTCTTCTGGATAAATTTATGTGCTTACTGTATCTCAAACTAACTGCTATAAATAAAACTTTCTTACAGTGTGCTTTCAGTGCCATCCTCCTCTGCATCCATCTACCAAGGATGACAGTTTGCTGTCCCTTAACCACGTGGGAAAGCTGTTATGGAAAGGAGTGGATCTGGGCTGGTATTAATTCATCTTCAACAGAGATTTTGAGGTTTTCAGGAGATTTCTTTGCTTAAGGCATCTTCTGAGGACGAGCAGGTGATGAGCAGAGCTTCTTGATCAACTGGAAGCATTAAGAACTGTCTGCTATTGCAGTGAATCCATTAGATGGATCATTAAACCAGAGCAGTGGTCTTGAAATGGAGTCTAAGAAGCCAGAGGCTCTTAAGGAGGCAGTGAACTTGTGCTGTGGTGATGTGTACAGAAATAGTGCTTGATCAGGGTTGGTATTTTTCACTCTGGGTCAAGTGCTTGAACTGTTTCTCTTGTTACATAGCTGCTTTTTTTCCTAAGGGCACCAGACAGGTGGCCAGCATCCTTCCTCCCAAATAAAAACAGGTCCAGAATGTTGGAGTGCAAAGAAGTGTTGCTTACTAATGGGGCAAGAACTTGAATTAAAGGCACAGTCCCCTTGCATGTGCACCCTGTCAGTGCAAGGGTTCCCATGGCACAGCCTGAGGGAATTATCAGTTCTTCATGTGAAGGGGGTGTTGTCACAGCTCCTGATGCAGCTCTTGAAATACAGATTATTGGTCTTTTGTCTGTTCTGTTTGTTCTTGTTTGGACTTGAAAAAAACTTGAATTTGACTCTGTCTCATTGAAATTTGTTTGTAGAAGGTGGTGTTTGCATGTGCACATCTAATATATAGACACCAAGGTGACAGGAGCTCCAGAAAGGCCTTTGAGGAGTTACTGAAGCAATTAACTTGAAGAATTAGAGCAAGAAGGACAGGACAAGAAAGGTGAATATAGCCAGTGAGGATTAAAAAAACCAAAACAGTCCAGCCCCCAGCATCATATTATTATTGGAACATTTCTTTATCCCTTGTTCCTGCTGTTAAGCCTTCCTTTTCTGACATGTTTATCTGTGTCTTAGATGGCAAGTTTTGATGTTCAGAGTTCTTGTGAAGTTTATTTTCAAACAAAACCGAGGCAGTCCATGCAAGAAAAACTGTTTTGATTGGGGCTGACAAATATTTTCTGATTTGAAACTAATATTTTTAAAGGTTCAGGCTTGTTGAACTATGAAAACTAAAGCTGTGTCAGGTTGATTTAGATACTTTATTATTGTTTTTTTCTGACAGCACACTTGAAATCCACACAGCTGAGTTCTAGTCACTCCCTTACAGAAATCTTTCTGTCATTTATCCACCTGGAAATACAGTTTCAGTCAGGAGTTTTCAGTGAAGTTCAGAGGATTTTGATGGAGAATCTGTCACATTTGTTTTTCCCAGTTTCATAACCAGAATTTTGCAAGGCTTGTCCCAAAGCTGCTGTTGTTCCCAGTGCTTGACCCTTGGTAGAGTTTCCTTAGTGTCTCAAATGCCTGGGAATCTTCCATCTGGTTGTGTGTGTTTCTTCTGCTCTGCAATCTGTTCTGCATGTCTGCTTGTCTTTGTGGTGTCTTTGTTGGTTCCTGGACCTGCCTCCATCACCCAACTGTCATTTTGGAAGCAGCATTGCCCTCCAAGAGCTCTTCAGCCTTCACTGCTGTGAATCTGAGGCTAAGAAATCAACCAACCTCCCAGTCCTGGTGCCACCTGCTGCTGCCGCTGCCTTTTGAGCTGTTTCTCAGTCCCTCTCCTTGCCTGTGAGCAGTGGGGACAGAAGCAGGCTGAAGGTCCAGCTTTGCTGCCTGCCTCTGGGGGGGTGGGCTGGCTGAGTGGGAAGGTGGGGCGAGGGGAAAGCCTGTCCAATTGCCTCCCACAGATGGATATTTCCTCCTTGCCCTTTTTGATCTGCTGGATTTGTAGCTGCAGTGTATTTGGTAATATAAACCCTGTCTCTTGGGATTAAGAGTGCAGTCACACTCCCAACAGCTGCTCCTGTGTCTTAACCTGCTACAGAAAAAGAACGTTCTGCTCCTCCTCCTTTCTTCTGATTTATATCTAGTATTGTTGCTTCCCTCCCTCTTTGTGTTTTGTTTTTTTTTTTCTGACCTTCTCACAGCTCCACGTCTCTTCACTCCATACTTGCTTCGTCTCTTGAGAAGACCAAGGCTGAGTTTCCTAGAACAGTCCCAGGAGATTTTTCTTTCCTGAGCCAAGGTGGGGTGTGGAAGACAAAAGCTGTCGCTGGCAACCCTTGTGTCGGTGCTTTTGAGAGAGACCTGGCAGGGGAGGGGCTTTAGAGGAGGAGAAAAGTGGCTTCTCTTGTGGCATCTGTGTTCCCCGAACGTCCCCTCCCCACCCTGCTGTTTGTTAAATGAAAGCACGTGAAGAACTTGGGGTTTCCTGCTGGAGGGGGAGGGCAGAGCTGGACTGGCTGAGGGAAGAAGTTGTGGCTTTGTGGTGTGGTTTACGCAGAGATCAGAGCTAGTGTTCCTGGGCTTAGGAAGAGAAAGAGAAAGGGCCATCTGATGCCAGCTGCCAATATGACAGAAACCCTGCAGCTCCCAGCCCTACGAGTCCCAGAGCAGCAGGCGGGGGAGGGTGGCCCTGCCTGGTCCAGCTCCTCCACCCCAACCCTGCGCAGGAAGCGCTTCAAGATGAGGCGGATGAAGAACGTGCAGGAGCAGAGCCTGGAGGTCAGCAGGTATCAGGATTCTCCATCCTCCAGCAAGGAATACCTGCAGCTCCCAGCCATTGAAATCACCCCTTCCAGTGATGAGGACACCCCTTGGTCCAACTGCTCCACACCCAGTGCCTCCCCGCGCCGCAAGCGCTTCCTCCTTCGGAAGTGGCTGCGTGTGAGAGAGAAGAAGGAGTACAGTGAGAGCAGGTATGTTGTTGGCCACTTGCCCTTCTCTGCTTCCAACAGCCTGTCCTCAGTAGGCAGGCAGGGGCTGTTCTCCCCCCCCCAGAGATCTTGGCATGCTCTCCCCTGGACTTTGTGCTCACCCGTTGGCTGGGATGGGTGCTGTAGTTGCTGGTGCCAGGCCGAATGGTCTAACGCAGGGATGGTAGGGACAGCAGTGCTAGGGTCTTGGTTTACAGGTAATACAGAGGCAGTGAAAAGAATTTGGCTCTGAGTGAAAACAACTCCTGAAAGAATGGGTTGTAAGACTTCGAATTTCATTATGATGTCCTGCAGAGACAACCTTGAGAGAGGAGGTGACTTCTGAGATCACATTACCAGGACAGGAGTGATGATGCCAAACCTCTGTCAGTGGCTTCTTGTCATGTTCATTCCTACTGCTGGGACCTTCTGGGAAACCCTTTGTTCAGTAGATGATGTTGGGAGAATGAGAGAGGACCAGAGAGCAGCGAGGCAGTCTTGTGGTTAGTAGGTGGCTCTGCATGTCAGATCTCTGGGTTCAGTTCTTGGCTGCTCTCCAGAGGTGGAAGTCACTCAGTCCTTTTGGCTGCAAAATGGACAAATAGTTAATATAGATCTCCCAGAGCTTGTCACCACAGGGAAATTAATGCCCAGGGAGTCATTGTGTGGCCATACAAAGAAAAAGCTATACCTTGTGTAACCCTCTGGAGGTGTATTCAGCATCTACCATGTGCAGAGTAGTGGGAAAGTGGAACAATCACCTTTCCTGGAGGCCCAGAATATACAACACACCTCAAAGTTTCCTGTGAGGAAATAGTGCATCATATGTGGAAAATATAAAAAGCTGTGTGGGCTACTGGTTCTTTTGTTGCACCTATGCAACCTATGTTTAGATTTATGCTTGGAGTATGTATTGCACTTGCAAAAAAGACACTCTTCTCAATGTTTTTGCACACAAAATGCCAGACTGATTCTCTATCTGCTGTGTTGCTTATGTGTTAATTAGGACAGAGCTTTTCTTTATAACATCCACTATGTGGTAATGCTTCTCATGCAGGGTCATTCTGTCAAGTTTCAGTAAAGTTTCCTCACCAAGTGCTCACTTGATAAGCCTTCTCAAAAATGAGATTTAATGTATCTCCTGGGTGAGAAAAAATAGATTTTTCCTTGGCTGTGCTGATACACCCATCATGATTCAGTTAGACCATAGAAAATGGGAAAGAATGTGTAGGAAATGCTGAGTGTCAGTCACAAAGGTGAGGGCTGAAGCTGCACAGAGGATGGCTTTTCAGCTGAAGGTATCTATTGGCTTGTGAATGTTTGAGACAGAGGCCAGGACACTTGTTTTGGTGGTAGTTGTATGTGTGGTATCTTCCTGGCTATGTCAACAGCTTTCCAGGTGTTCATCAAGACATTGCTGCCTTAAAACTAATTATGTTGTTGAGGCAGTGCTTGGGAAAAAGCTGAGGTTGATGAATTAGATGGCATTAGCATGGCACTGCCTTTATTGAGACAGATCAGGCTCCAAGCCCATCTCTTGCAGTAGAAAACATGATTTTTAAAGAGAGTTCTTCCCTTTCTAGTCCTGGGGCTGCCATGGGTGTGGTGTCAAGGGGTAAAAGCAAAACCACAGCAGCTTGCCAGTCACTGTGCTGAGCCTCTGGTCTTGCAGGGTGCTAAAATAATCCCTGGGCTTTGCAAGTTCAGCTGGCATAGAGACAACACATGAGAAAGCAGAACTTGTGGGGAGTTAGAAAGTGAAGGATGGAGTGGCATTGCTCCCTAGCACTAGCATGGTGGGAAACCCTCCTGCACTCTGAGGCTCTTACCTGTCCAGCTGCTGTAAAACAGAGTGGGAAGCTGCCTTTGTGTGAGGCTGGTAGTGCTGTCTGCCTTCCCTTAGGTCAGACTTGAACTTGCAGCTGCTGCTTTGACATGTTGCTGTTGGTAACATGCTAATAATGATGCTTCCTATTCATCCAGGGGCTACTGCCCTGGAGTGAAGGCAGAAGCATTGCATCCAGTGGTCTTTTCCCCCCATCCCTGTGTTGGGCTGTGACAGAGATGGAGTTTGAATTGCTCAGCTGGTTGATTTGTAGCAGAGATCCCCAGTGTGGTCACTGTGCCCTGTATCTAATGGCTCAGGTTCCCCAGTTCCACTTGGTAAAGGGGGCGAGTGAACAGTTTGCTTCCAGTTCCTTTTTCTAGTTAAACTGTAATCAAGCAGTTTGACTTTTTTGTTGGAGTCCAGTGACCTTTACACCCATTATGTGGCCAGCTATCTGCCTGTTTGTATGGTGTTTTCCCAGGAAAGCTGGTAGTTAAGAGCAAACTGTGCCCCAGCTGACTTCTGCCAGTGATGCATGTGTTGCTCACGTGCCCCTGAGCCAAGAGCCCTAGCTCTGTGACCATTAGCATACAGTAAACATCCCAATGAATAAATAAATGATTTTAGGACCCTAATGCTGTCTGTAATGCTCCAGGTCTGGAGAAGGCTGGCTGCTTAATTGATCAGGGAAGTCAAGCCTCCAGTGTGTTCTGTCTCACTGTTTTTTAACAGCCTAGATAATTTTAAGGTTTGGATACCTGCTGGTTCTCTAAAAGCTGGTAGGTGGCTGAAGAGAGGCTGTTTATTTCTTTATCCAACAGCAGAGGTGGCATCAAGAGCCTTGCTTGCCTGTGACACAGTTGTGTTCAGGTCCAAGAGCACAAGAAGCCATTTCTCAGGGTAGGAGTTTCTCCGAGTTGTTTTTATACAAAGCAGGATGATCCAAACTACAGGTTGGGTGCTCTGGTGGGGCTACAGAGATGATAAACAGCAAGATATTTATAAGGGATGCAGACAGCTCATCCACAATCCTCATCCATTATTTGCTACCCAGGTAATGATTGAAGTTTTTAAACTGCCTCTAGATTTATGAAGGGCGACCCCTGTGCACAAATACACAGATTTATCTGTGCTTTTTAAGGTCTGGTGATGTTTCTTTCCTCACAGGCTGGTAGATGCTATCTGTTAGTGTTTTGCTATGCATGTAATGAGCATGCATTATTGATGTGGGCGAGAGTGTATCTTGAATTATTTACTTCTTAAAGCCACCCAGACCAGTAATCTCTAGAACTGCACGTGATTTGTGCAAGAGCTGCTGAGAAGGTAGATCACTGGGGCTCAGCCTTCCCTCCTTTTGGCCTAGATCAGTACTGGAATGACATCTTCTGCTTCCACCCTTCAGCTGGCAGAAGCTTGGAGGGAATCAGCAGGTCCTGTGCTCCCATTGCCTGCTTTAGGCTCTTGTGTGAATGTTCAACAACAGGACAGATGGACTAGCTGAGGTATGGTAAACCTTCTGGTCTTGAACTGGTTCCTGTGAGGTGTTCATGCTGGGCTCAGATTGTACTGGTGGTCATCTGAATGTGCTGCCTGCTGTGGGAAGAAAGAAGCCAGGATGCCAAGGATGGCAAAAGGGTTGAATCATTGACTCTCTGTTACTCTTTGCTGTGTTTGCTCTTCCAGGGGGTCCTGGAACTTGTTGTATCCAGATGCCTGCAGTCCTGTCCTAGAGCTTCCTTTCCCCTGAGCTCTCCAGGATCACAGGCTTGGTTTTCTGTTGGTTTAGTTGTGCTTTTCTGGAGGACCTGTCATCAGATGCGTTGCACTCTGAGAAGTGGAGAGGTGTTGGCAGGAAGGGTTTGGTAACGTGCTTTGACTGTCTCATCCCTTTGGAATGTGTTGATAATCTTTTAAACTATATTTAAAACTTTGATTACTGGAGAGAATTGAATCCATGAATATCCTATGGTTACTGGAGTGTTTGCTGCCACTGCAGGCTCTGTCATTTCTTTATGTGCTCAGGGGCTGTGAATTCCAGCTCCTGGGTTTTTTTGGGGGCTAGATCTTCCTGCCTTTGTGCAGCAGCTTGTAGTTTTCTTTTTCAATATTTGCCTTTTAGTATTTATGTGGTTTAGAATCACCAGTCACCCAAGAGTATCAAAATGAACTGATTGACAAATAGCCTGGAACTTAAATAGCTGATTTTTGTCCACAAATATTTACCATTGCACTGTCTGAATCTGATGTCTTACACACCACAGTGCTTATCAGTGGTATTTAACAATTTATCAGAGTTATTACCACAGTTGTTTTCCTCTGGATGGTGTTTGGAAATTGAAGATAGCTGCTCATTGCTTGTCACTGGGACTGAAAGCTTTAGGTATATCAAAGGACAGCCCTTGTTGTTGAGAGACTTATCCCCTGGAACATAGGTCAGTGGTTTCTGACTCATGTCCCTTATCCCCCTTTCTTCTCCACCTGACAGCTCCTTGACAGTTTGGAATGGCACAGTCATTTCTGTATCCATGCAGCCATAGTAACACAGTGCTTTTGATGACAGGAATTTAATTTTATAAGGACAATGAGGTGCTGTCAGACAGCTGGGACTGGGAGCTCTATTTCTGCTGTTTCGTGAGGAATAAAAAGTGGGGGGGTTTATTCTGAATAGATGAGCAGAGCAGGAAGGTGAAATTAAGAAGTAAAATTGTTGTTTTGTACTTGAAAAGCTTCTAAAGGCTCCTGTGGGAAAATGTTGAGGGACTTTATCTTCCAGCACTTGTGCCTAGAAGTTCAATCTAGTCCAGTTATCCTGGGTTGATGTTGCTAAGGAAAGATGGGCAAGAACATTTATCAGGAGTTTTCAAATGAAGTCTGTTTGCACATAGGGGAATTCACTGTCTGACATTTTCCTTTGTGAATTTTTTAGACTTAAAGTTTTTTCAAAAAATCACTGATTTTTTTACATGAAATATAAATATGAAAAATCCTCTTTAAAAGGCATGATGTATTTAAGTTCTTTGCCACTTGGAAGTCACCATCACTTGCATCAGGTATTGGTGTAGTGCTGTGCTGCTTCTGGTGGCAGTTCTTCAGATATCCTAATTATTTTGTGCTATATTTGAAGGCAAGTCTTTGTTCTTATGCAGAAATAGCCTGAAAAGCATAACAAAAGCTGTTTTCCAACTGCTCTCTATGTTTGGGGCAATTGAATAAGAGCACTAATATTCAGAATTAAATAGTTTTTGCAAAGCTTCTGTGGCAAATCCTGTAGTGTAGCACAGCTCGTGTTGGATGCCAAATAGGTGGGAGAAGTAACTAATTTCTCTCTCCTGCTCTGAGATTTTCATTGCCTGTAATCCAGTGTACACTAAGTTTTTGTGGGTTTTTTTTTGTCTTTTTTTTTTTTTTTTACTGTGCCATTGCAATATCTGCATTGCATTAAACTTTAACCCTTGAGTTGGAGGGCTGGACTCATGTCAAATGTAATGATGGCTGGGTGAGCATGGAAAAGTTGAAGGTTCACTTTGGAGTAGCTGTCCAGAAGTGAACTGTCCCATGGGACTAGCAGTGTTACAGGTTGGGCTGTGATGGATTGAGGATTTATTTGCCTTTGGTAAGTTGTTGTAGCTGCTTGATCTGAATGGAAATGGCAGGGTTTTGTGGGCAGGTTTTATATGAAGGAACAAGTCATTACAGAAATAGTCCCTGCCACTCTTTCTTATACTGAAAGAGTGATGATTCCTTTAAATGAGGAGGGAAAATGTGGCTCCTTTTGTGCTCCTTCCAAAGCAGTTCACTGGGCTATAATTAAGCTCAGAGGCACAGGAAAGATGATTTTTTTCTTTTTAGTTCATATTGTTCTTACCCAGCTGTTGATTTATAGCTTAAGGCCAATACAGAAATGTTACTTCCTTATCCTTTCCTACCCTGAGACACTTCAGGAAAGAATGACTAAGTATATGAGTGTAGGAGCAGCAAATTAAACCTGTCCCCTTGCTGATGCTTGTGCAAAAACATTTGCTTGTTCTGAATTTGATGGTACAACTATTAACTGTGCAGGGGGAAAGCAGCTTGGTGTGCCTCTGCCCACACAAGATGCATGCCTGTGATTGCCGTGCAGTGACAATTTAGCTCTGTAGCTGTCAATCATCAATATTCTGGGAATTTTCACACTTTGTCCAACCTCAAAGACTAACTTTATATTGGTTGCTCAAAGATTTAATAAAGACTGATCCCAAACTGCTTCGTTCTGCAAGCTTCAGGCTGTTGGAAGGGTTTGTGGCCCACTGGCAGTGCAGCTGGGGGGGATTTGAGGCTGTGCACTTCATGCTCAACCTGTCACTGACTCCCACTGCTACCCAGGTAAAGCAGATTAAAGCATGCTGAGGAACATCTGCCTTTTGTGCTGCACTGGCACCTGTATGCAAATTCTGATCTGCTTAGAAGGAAAACTTGGAAAAACGAAAGTTGTCTGAGCAGCAGTAGCTCCTGGGAGCGGGTGGAAGAGCACAAGGCAAGCTCCACGCGGTAAATGGGTTTTAGCGGGGGGAAATCACCCCCTAAATTCCATTTTAAGCGGCAGGGTGACATCTTGTGGGCTCAGCACGGAACTGTCCCCGAGAAATCCAGGATTGGCCGTTTCCAAGTCGGGAAGAGGCCGTTGAACCGAAGCTGAGCACCGGGAGGGAGCTGCTGCCGTTGGGGCAGCGGTTAAACGGCTCCCGCCTGGAGCTGGGGGCAGAGCTGGGGCTTGGCATGTCTTCTTCCAGCTCGAAGAAACACGTCAAAGTCCATCATAAAAGGCGTTTTAGGAAAAGGGCACGGTTTTTCTTCTTAAAAACCTTGAAAGGATCAGCCAAGATTTCAAACTTCCAACCCACCTGTTGTAATAGGTACGAACCCGGCGCCTGGCGTTGTTCCGTTGGCCCCCCCCCCCCCAAAAAGGTGCAATGGGAACCACAAAACTTGGGGTTTTCTCGTTGTGGCTCGAAGCTGGAGTGTTTAATAGGGAGCTAATGAGGCCAACTTGCTTCTGTGTCCTTGCAGCAGCCAGCAGAGCAGCCAGCAGAGCAGCCACGATGACGACTCCACCCGGTTCCTGAGCCCTCGGATGTGCGACGGCAGGTGAGTGGCTGAACTGGGGGGACTGGTTGGAAGCAATGGTGTGTGCTGGCCTCTTGAGATCCTATTTAGACCCACTGTGATTTCTGCTGCTCCTGTCAGTGTCTAAGGTGATGCGTTTTCCAAGTAGAAGTTGTGGAACTCTGGAGGAGACCTGTGTTGTCTCTTGGATGTGCTCCCCAGAACCGAGCTGGTCGGAAGAGCTTCACCAGACTCGGTGCACTCAGAGCAGCTCTGATATGTAACAATACACAAATGATGTTTTTATGTAGTTTTCATCCTCAGGAAAAATAATATTGAGCTTGGTTGCTGTATTTCACTGGTGGTGTGGCAGTCCTGAGCTGTCTAGAGGTTGTGTGTAGCAGAGAACTGCTGGGAAGTTGAAGAAGAAACTTTAAGTTTCTTGTACTGGTGGTTGATTAATGACTGCTTCAAATTGCAGCATTGGCACAAAAGCTGTTGAAGAACAAATGCTTATTTTTGTGCATGATTCATTATTGTTGCTTTGCCTAGAGCCACATGATTAAGAGTTTTGCTGAATCTTGCAGTTGCTTTTTCAATGGAATCTGCTTCATTTTCTTCTGCTGTGTACCAACTGTGAGGCAACCAACTATAACTATGAGGCTACTACTGCCTCTCTAACCTGGGCCAGCTCCTGTTTCCCCACTGACATCCTTGGGTTCCAGATGGGCCTTGAGTTTCAGAAATTCCCATTGTGATTTTACTGCATTGATTGTGTTTCACTTAGCTGACCTAGTGAGCCCCCAGGAGGGGATATGGTGAGATATGGGAACTGTTGCTTTTGTTCTGCTTCTTGGTGTATTACAAGAAATATCTAAATGTGGTGTGTGTTCAGTCTGCATGTTGATATCTGGGCATAGTCCCTCAGAAGAGCATTGATGAGGCCTGTTACTCAGTTATTTCACTGTCTCTGAGGGCAAAGTTCTTACTGTGCAGGAGGACAAATGCTTACCAAACTCAGATTTCCCCCTAGGATGCCAAAGGCCAATGGATTGAGTAAGAAACAAGTAGCAGCTAAGTAGGCATCTGAGGAATTGAATCACTCGAGAGAACATCCTGACCCTGAAGAGCTAATTAATGTCCCAACAGAGTTTGTCTCAGAATTAGCACTTAGTTGTAGGCAACCTTTCCCTCCATATGCTTCCCTCCAGTTACCAGTCTGGTGCTGCAGAGCCTGGGCTAATTGACTAGCAGGGAGCAGTGTTTGCTACCAGGACATAAAGAATCTGACAGCAAAGCAGATGGATGCTGAGATTCCTGGGCTTTCTCTGGGCACTGCATGCTGTTGGAGGGTTTGAGGTGGGATTTCAGAGGTTAAACAGGGCTTTTTTTGGCTTGTCATTGCATCAGGCTCCACTGCTATAGTCTCCCTTTGAAACCATTGGTTGTGCTCATTGAAAGGTAACTAAAACACTTAGAGGTTCAGGTAAGATGTGAAGCTGGGCATGAATGAAAGGCTAACAACCTTGGAGAGATAACAAAACCTTTGATCCCTAGGTTTGGAGCTCTCTGCTTCTGTTTCAAAAGCCTAGAGGCAATTCTGTTCCCTTGTCTGATGTACAGAATCTCTTAAAACCCTAAATATCCCAAAGCTCCAACCACCCAGAGCTTCAATGGTCCTGGAAGTTGTGACCTGGGCAGAAAAGGGAGAGCCAGGAAGGGTGCTGAGAGGTGCACCTTCTCTTGGCATGCTGCCCCTGGTGTCCCAGGCAGGATTGGAGCAGAGTGAGGATCTGCACCAGCCTCTGTACAGCTGGCAAAGTGCTGAAAGAAGCTGCCCCAGCCAAAAGTGAAGGGATGCTGAGTTGCTAAGTTGACTCTGGAGTAAAAAAAAAAAAAAGGAAAAATGGGGAGGAATATATAGCTGAGGATGGCTGAAATCTGGACTAGGAATAGCCAAGTTTTTGTGTGCCTGCACTTACTGTCCAAGGTAGTACCTGGGGTTCTGCTGGTGGAGTTAACTTCTCAGTGATGGATTTCCAAGGACTATGCTCCAACACTTGGGTCTTTTCAGAGGAGACAGAGTTTTGTCCTGCTGCTGGCAGCTGCTTTTGCTGCACTCCAGCAATTCTTCTGGAGGACTGAGCACTGCTGTTGGCTTGTCCCTTGTGGAGCACTGCCATGGTCCAGAAGCCATCCCCTGCCAAGGTGTCCTGCAGCACAGCTGGGAAGCAGGGCTGCCCTCTGTGGGTACCTTCTCTGAGGAAAAAGCTTTCCTTCTGCACAGCCATGTAAGTTCCACATGTGTGTCATGCCTGGTTGATGCTGAGAGGGAGCCTGCACAGGTTTGTTTTGGAGCAGCTATGTGTTTTATGGGTATTTATAGAGATACAGGAAGGAGAAGCTCCTGGGATGGGCTAGAAATTCAGGTTGTGTGAACTCAGGGCTGCTTGCTGTGCCTGGGTGAGTTGGGGTGAGCAGTTTTATGTTGCTGTTTATGAAGCAAGGTGAATTTCTTCAGACTCAGACCCAGTCTAAGGGGGAGACAGATCATTGAAGAGAGCATGGAAAGAACATGGGGAAATGGAGGGGAGAGGAGTGACAGTTTACAGGAGTTAATACACATTATTTACATTTAAAAAGAAATGTAAATACAAATTATTTACATAAGAGATGATATCAAAAAGGAAGAAAGGGGGAAGAGCTTAATTAGCTCCTTAATCTGTGCAGTGTTTTACTCTGCTGGTTCCAGGGCTGCAGGGCTTGTTTTTCTGTTGTGTGAGCCTGAGAAGGGTTTCCCTAACCAAGGCTCCAAACTGCCAGCAGAGTTTTCAGGGAACATCTCAGGGCATGGACAAGTGAAAGAAATTGTGTCAGCTGCTTGGATTTCCAGGAAGCTGTGTGATCAGCAAAGAGGCTGAACTTTGGGAATGGGCCAAAACTGCATCCTTGGGGTTTGTGGAAGAGGTCAGCCTGAAGGCAGGGGAGGTCTGGCTGACCTCACATAGCTGTGTCACTAGCTCATGGTGCTCAGGAACATGAGGAGGAGGTGAAGAGGTGTTTTTATGCCCTTATTTTCCATTATCTGATATCCTGGGACACATCTAGGGGCTGTCCATCTGATTTTAGGATTTCACCCAAACGTGACTGCTCTGGGGATATTAACTTATTAATTATTATTATTAACTTATTATTATCTTGGTAACACTGAGATATGAACTGATGCTAGAAATCAGGGCAGGGTTTCCTCAGAACACCTTGTAGGCAATACCTCTTTGTCTCCCTGTCAGAGAAACCCACCTTTCTTCACGCTGGGAACATTGGAACTGAGGTGTCATCAGGAGCCATGATGTACAGATGAGTCATGTCAATGTTCCTGGTGCTCCTGTTCCAAAGAAAAGCTCCAAGTACATTGCTCTCTGCTTCCATCCTACGTGGTGTGACTGATGATTACAGTGCACTAAAACAAAGGTGATCTCAAAATGAGCTGGGGTGGTGCACAGCTCTTCAGCTCCCCTCTCTTTTCCTTGTGAGGGGAAGGGGGTGTTGGGGGAAACAGCTGGAAAAACACTGAAAAAGTACTGCTAGAAATATTCTGGAGTTCTCTGCTCATTTGTCAGTCTTGAGGAGGGAGATCTGGTCTGTGATGTGTTGCTGGTAATGTTCTGTTAACCATTATTGGCATGGAGCAGTGCCTGGGGTCCCTGGTCCCAGTCCTCACCTGCTGTGCTGTTTAATGGAAGCAAAAGGTGATTTTTAGCTGCTCAGAGCTCAAACTCAAAATCTAAGCTACCATTTAGTTTTAGAAGTGTCTAAATCAGAGCTGGCATCACAGTTCCCAGCCCTGGCTGCCTAGCTGATTGCTTAGGGCAGCTGAATGCACAGGAGGGAGGCTGATGGTTCTGCTGAAGCTTCAGCCTGCAGCTGCAGGACAAAGTGCAGCTGACCCATGCTGCTGCTGCCTCAGCTTCCCCTGACACCCTGGCAGCTTATAGAGTGGTGGAAAATAGCTTTTTTCAGCTTGAATATGTGCTTCTGCCCTTACAGAGATCTCTTGCTTACAGTGCAGTCATCAGCTTTTTCTGAAACCCAGCTGCCTGGTGCAAGATCTGAGTGGTTTTTTCTCTAGAGATAAAAAAATTCCCCTAAAATCAAGGGGCTGGGGAATATCCCCATATGCCAATGTTTGCAGTGGTCACCCTGGAAGATCTCTTCGTACTTAGCTGGCTGTCTTAAGAGGGAAATACTGAGCATTCAAAACGAGTTGGAGTGGAAAATAAAGAAGCAGAAACAATATATGATGGGGAGAAGCCCTGTGTGCTTATAGTGAGTCCATCCTTAATTCTTGCTGGATGCCATGAACGTAGGAAATAAGATGTTGTTGGGCAATGCAGTGCACAAAGATAATTTAAGAGGGGAATTGGGACAAGGTGTTAACTTTTACCTGCTAATGGACAGCCTAGTTCAAGAGAAATGGTAATTGGTTAATTCTGGCCTTGATCATTTTATTGTAGTCATTATAAACCTGAAATGATTTTTGTTTCAGTAGTAAATTCTTAATTTGTTTGGTTTTTTTGTGCCTCTCACCCCATCACAGCAGCGTGTCTGGCAGAGAGTTAGAGGCAGCTATGCCTTTAAAATGGAATTGCCTGTGATGGAAGAAATCTGAGAGCAGAGAAAGGAGCCCAGTGTCTCTCTCCCATAGCTCTGCCTTCTCCCCAGCCTAGTCACTGCTCTTCCTTGCAGTGCCTTGCAGACCATTGATGGAGGCCAGCCTCCCCCAGCCTGTGCTGCCACTGCACCCTCCCAGCCTGCACTCAGGGGCCACTGCTCTGCCTGCCCCTCTTTTTTTTTTTTCCCCTCAAATGATGCATGTGTGAACAAGCTGGGATTCTAGCCTCTTGGAATTCAACAGGGTTTTTGCTCCTCAGCACTGGGACAGCCTCCCCCATTTCTGCAGATGACTGTAACCGTGTGAGTGCTCACTGACCTCTGCCTTTCTTCTCTTCCTTTTCCTCTTACCTCTATTTTTTCTTCCCATCCATTTCTTTCTTGGCCTTTTGGGTGTTTTGCTGTACTCTGGTGATAAGATGGCAGCACGTCTCCCTGCTGCACCACACATCCTAGCAAGGTCAGGCATTGCCATGGTACTGGCCAAGGTCTGTCCTTGAGCCTCTCTGCTTTTTTTCTCCCCTCTTCTCCTGCAAGTTTGACCTGATATTTTTCTTTAAGCCCTGTCTGCTGCTTGGTTTTGTCTCCCTCTGTAGTACCCTGCCCCAAATCTTTGGTTGTAGCATGCTCTGCTAGGTGCTTGCTCTCCCTCACCCCTTCCTCTTCATTTAAATGGCAGACCTTATGTAGTATAAGATGATTTTTCTTTCTCTACTTCAGAAAAGAATCTTCACATTTAGACATCTAAGTGCTCAGACTTCATCCCGTGAGCTGTAGCTTTGTGTGGTGCCTGCCATGCATTAGTCCCCTCAGAAAATAGGAATATTTATTCTGGGTACCCCAATGAAGTGTAGCTTTGAGATGTGACAGTGGGAAAAGAGGCATCCTCTGCACTGTCTTCCTATTTTCCAGCCTGCCCTTCTTTCTGCCCTCTTGATGCCACTGCTGCTGGAAGACACCTTGAAAATATGAGGTAGTGAGTGCCTTGAGCTTTCAGTGCTGGTCTAAATTGCTTCTGCAAACTGGAAGCTTGTGGTTAAGTTTTGAGCCCTTGCTTTAGCTCATTTCTTCTGTCTTGGGTTTCTAAAAGGGAAGGATTCAGGACTTTTCTTCTTATGTATGTGCAGCCCTTCCTTTAGGGCTCTAAATATTGTGGTGTATATTCTTACTGCAAGGTTTTGATGCTTTTATCTACAACAGAGAAGGTTAGAGGTTTTTTGCCCAGGACAGGATTTTTCATGAGATGCCCCAGGGGTGCCAGCCCCAAGAATGAAGGTTGTTGGACTCAGATTTAGCTGGATGGACTCAAAGACTTTTACAAAGGATCCAGAGTCTTGGCCGTTGATCTTTTTCAAGTGCTCCAATCTGAGAGTTCAGCATTATCCTGAGTGCAAATGTTTTCCTGTTGAGGTGCTGGGTTCTGATGTGATTCGACTGACTTCATGCTGGGAGTTATTTCAGAATATCTTGACCTAAATGAAGCTGAGGCCACAATGTTTCTGCCTCGAGGTAATGAAGTCTTGCTGTGTTTTCACTAGTGGGTGGCTGCAAGTTATTTGCAAGGGAAGGTTAAAAACTGGAAGATGGCTTTTCAGTTCCTGCCAAATTCCAGTTGATCTGTGAAACATCCCACGAGTCGTGAAGTTTTGTGGTGTTAGGCTGCCCTTTTTCAGAGCAAATGAGGCTTTTCTGGGATGGAAGTGGCTATTGCAGCAGCTGAAGCAAATAGAAGGTGAAGAGTTCAAATGTGCAAGACAGTGAAGCAGGGAAAAGAGCCAGAAGACTGAGAACAAGAGGGCTGTTGCTCTCCTATATTGCTGAAGGAGGAAGCAGCAGCTTTCTGAATCATCCCCATTCTCCACCCTCATGATACTGACCCTCTTTTTCTTTGCAGAACAACATTCTTCCTCTTCAGAAGGTGCTATAGGGAATTTTAATTTTTTTAAATTATTATTATAGGGAATTTTTATTT
>JANHGL010024268.1:0-11521 GCA_024611195.1 Ceyx melanurus
AATATTATTTATATATTTAGATCATATTATTTATATTTTTATATATTATAAACCTGCCTTGAGTGTGAAAGTTCCAGGTCCAAATGTCTGCCCTGACTGACAAAGACACTGGACTTGTACGTTCTGGGAAGTGACCAACATCTGATGCTGTCTGGGATGGGTGTGATCTCTTGTTCCCATTTGGAGATGTCCTCCTTTGTATAAATACTCCCTGGGTGAGACTCTCCTGTACAGCACACTGAGGATGGCACTTGGATGGCTTCATGTGGAACTGTCTTGTATGAACTGGAATGGCTCCAAAAGATTAGTGTCCCATGTGAGAAGAGCCAGTGGCCTGGAGATCTGCTTGAATTTTGAGATGTAGATATATTTAAAGACAATCATTGCTCTCTTACCTGCCAGAGAGGTGTTCTGTTTGCATGGTGGTTGCTGTTCTGGTAGGGTGAAAAACCCCTGATTTTAGGGAAGAGTATCAGGCAGGGGGTTAAGGATGTGGGTTGGTTTTAACCTGATCAAATGAATCGGATCATTTGTATTTACAAAGAGAGAGAGAGCTGCTAGGATTGCTTGTTCCCCTGAGGATATGTGGGTGCCACTTCATCTTTGCTAGATAAATGTGCTTCCCTGCTGTGAAGTAGTGCAGAGGTAAATTCTGTTACTCTGCCTCATCTGAAATGACTGATGTGTTCACTCTTCTGCTTGCTCCTTGCTTCTGACATCTTCCTTTTACACATGGAGCTTAAACCTTTTACATATCATGGAAGCATCATCTCCTTTTTTTGCTCAATAGTAACTAGGCAGAAATAAGAAGATGCTCTCTGAAGCTGGTGCATTTTTTCACAAGATCTGAATTTTAGAATATATTCCAGTCTATAAGGGCAATCATAGAAAGTATCCTGACTCATCATCTGTCAAATCTGAGTGGAAAAAAAAATGGAGGGGGAAAAAAACCCCCCACATCTTATCCTGCCATATAATCCTTGATTATAACCATAGACTAAATCAAGCTGTAAATCCTTTTATGCCTGTAAATACAAAATAAATTGTGAGAACAGGAGTTATTAATCTTCATACAGAGCTGGGAGAGAGCAGACTGTTTCTGATAGCAGTCTTGTAGTGCTGTCAGTTTGTAATCATTAAACTGACTAATTGATGTGGTTATTTTACTTGGTCTGCATCTCACTTCCAAAGCTTGCAAGTTCCTGTTTCTGAGTGTGAAGACTTGTCCAAAGAATTACACAAATAGTGTTGTTGTGGGATGCCAAGTGGTTGTGCTGGGAATTGTGGTAGTGCTTTATGAATAGACTCTTGGATGGGAGCACTGGAGTCAGAGCCCACAAGGACACACTGGCTTTTAGGTGTTCTTCTAACAAGTGGATGTAATTGACTCTAAAGTTATTCTCAGAACCACAGAGACACTGGTGCAACTGGAGAACTGCATGATGAGCTGGACCTAGTGCTTTTGGTCTCCTTGTGCATGATGCTTATCCTTTAGATGCCTTGGTTTGAGTTGTTACCAAGTGGTGCTTGACAAGGCATGCTGAAATATGATTGCTGCTGCACCTTTAATCTTCCACTTCTCGCTCTCCTTTATAAGCTCTCTTCCTGCACTGTATGGCTGGTAGAGGGTACCAGCTTTACCCTCCACTTCTTGTTTACACCTGACTTCATGATGGAGACATTCAGCTCATGAAGCCCAGTCTGCATCAGCCTGAGCTGCTTTACCTCTAAACCATGGAGATGCCTTTTGTGAGGGGCTCTCCAATCACACAGCTGATACCTTTAGAAACTTCCTCTGGTCAGTTTTGTGTGCTTTGGTATTTTTTTTTTTTTCCATCTGCTTGAAAGTCAATTACCTGCCTTGTTCCAGGAGTCTTATGGAGCCTTTGACAGCCTAAGGGCAGTATTTCTTTGCTAAGATTTTGATCCTGAAGTGTCACTAGGTGATGATAAATGTCATTAAAAGTCTGCTGTGCTGGCCTTGTGGATTCAGAGCAAAGGTCAGTGTTGGGCAGACAGAGGAGCAGGCTTAGTGCTTGGGTTTCTTTGCTGGGATTTGATGAGTTCACTCACTAGAGAAAATCAGCATGTACTCATCTTCAGAGCTGGCTGCTCCTTCTTCCTGTTTATGGCTGTTTTACAGAAGAGAAGAAAAAGCTTTCAAACTGGAGGTGGCTCCACATGGCTTGCTAAAAAAACCAAATGTGTTTCCTGACTGCCCCAAACCTACTGAAAAACTGGTGTGGGACTTCAGGTGTTTGGTTTTTTCTTCCCCTTAGATGCAGGGAAGTGTTAAAATCCATATTACCTGTTAATACACCCACAAGCTCATGAGCGATCTTTGCATCAAAACACTTTTTTTTTCCTAGTCCTGACATTTTACTAGGCACATAATATACAAATAAATGAAATGACAGCTTTGTTTTCTAGCTGTTCCATAGGATGCATTTTCCAGTGCAAACTTACAGAGGGCACTGCTCCACAAATCCTTCCGAGAGCTCCAAGCAGGCCTATGAGTTCAGTGAAAGCAATTAATCGGAGTAAGGATGTTCATGACAAGCTTTTAAACCAGTTCTCTAATTTTAAAGTGTGGGGAAAAATCTTGAAAATACTTTATGGAAGAGGTTGTGGAGTATTTATTCCTCACAGTCCTTCAGGACTCACTGGGGACAACACATCTTTGCTGGTTTCTAGTCCATGAGAAATGATGCTGTCTCTTTGCCAAGTTGTTTCAGGATTGTCTTTTCTTTTGTACGTTTCAGCTTCTGGAAAAAACCAACAATATCTTTGAGGAATCTGATTCTGCAGCTATGAAGAGTCCTCTGCATTTAGCTGTAAGTATGAGACGTGTCAAATGTTTGAGTAATATCTCTGAAGAATTCCTTCATCTCTTTCTCTGAGCGGAGTTTAAGCACAGACTTGTTTGAAAAAGCTGGGAAGGGATGTTAGGCCTAGATTGAACAAAAGCAGGTTCAGGGCTAGAACTGTTAATGAAGTTTTTGGCTTTTGGTTCTTATTGACTCTAATACTCATGATGCCACTGAAGTGAAATGAAATGCAAAGTCACAACTTTTCCTTCTAACTAGTTGCTAAATTCAGGGTGCTGGAGCCTGAGCCTATGGCTTTGATCATGGAGTGGGATGCTCTGCTGTTCTGGAGATGTGCAGAGTGCAAAAAGCAGTGTGGTACACAGCAAGGGGTGGGAAAACAGGCTGAAACCCCAGCAGTACCCTGGAAGCATGCCACACAAACTGCTTTCAAAGGGGATGCAGCACACATTGCCCCATATACCACAGGAGCTCCCCTCTCCCATGAGTTTCAGATTTACATTTTCCCTCTGCAGAACCACATTTCAACCCAGAACCAAGCTGCTGAGTAAATCACTGCAAAAGGCAAATCAAAAGGCAGGAAAAGTCAACTTTAATATGCTGTCAAGGAGAGGGTGGGGTAAACAGTCTGCATGGCACCTGCAAGGTAGATCCCTCATATTGTCTCACAGATCAGGCTGTTGCTAGTTGTTTTCTCAGTACAATTGTCATGAAGAAGAAAAGCTGACAGCTCTGCTGGAGTATTTTCTGAGATACAGGTTCTCTGAGCCCAGATCTTCCTCTGCTCCTCTTCCTCTGTCTTTACCTTGCTGTTTTCCAGAAGTAGTTTTTCTGGTCTAACAGGGAAGCAGCTGTTCACATCACTGTCCTGATCTCTTGAACTTCTGAGTGGGGACTAGGAGCAAGCTGCTGCCACCACTAAACCTGGCAATTCAGGGGCTCCTTGATTCCTTTGTGTTTGCATTACTCACAGATGTTCTCTGAGGCTGAAAGGAAGGACAGGAGGACAGTCCCCTGCAAAGATCAGTGAAATGTTTCCAGTTTCTGGTGCTGTCCACTGGGTTTTTACAGTGTCCCCTGTGTTTGTGTTGCCCTAAATGTGGCTTTAGGACTGGGAGTGCATCTACTTGCTCTGGTTGTTCTACCAAATGATCCTGCTGTCAGGAATGTTTCATGAAACATGAGCTACAAACAGCAGGTCAAGTTTGTGTTTGTGTTTGCACAAAAATCTGTTTTGATAACAGCTTCCATTTAGTGGGAGAGCAGCAGATGTACTGAATTGAGCTCCCACTTAGGTGCCCTCTGGACAGCATCACTTGAGTGAATCCAGTTTTTGAAGCAAACATTTCCCTGAAAGGTAGTGTAGAATGTGAAAAAGGAATTGTTGAGTCACCTGTGCCTGGAATTCCCCACCTTGGGTTGTATTAGAAGGTGAGAGCAAATGAACAATCCTAATTTCTATCCTTAAACACTAGAACTGCTTGAGTTTCTTGGCTGCAGTGTGATGTGGGAAAAGCCTTTCAAGCGGCAGAGTTCTAAGGAATCAAGAAGACTTGTTGCAATGATAGATCTGACTCAGATGTCGTGTGAAAACCTTTGAAGGACAAGAGCTGTGTTCTTTCCATGCCACATGTTGTGTTCCTAGGCCTATAATGGTCACCATCAAGCCCTGGAGGTGCTGCTCCATTCTCTGGTAGATCTGGATATCAGAGATGAGAAGGGACGCACGGCTTTGGACCTGGCTGCATTCAGGGGACATGCAGAGTGTGTGGAAGCTCTCATCAGCCAGGGTGCTTCTGTCACTGTCAAAGACAATGTCACCAAAAGGACCCCCCTCCACGCTTCAGGTGAGTGTGTGCACTTGGGGGGTAGCAACCCTGCAACACAGCAGCAGTTGCCTTCACTTTCCCTCTGCCCCTCTGCAGATGTGGACATGTGCTGAGGGAGGAGAGCTGCTTGTTTGCTGAATTCATACAGTCAACCCTTTATCTTTCATGGCCTTGGCCTTTCTTCCTCTGTTCCTGTGCTCCAGTCCCCCCTCACACAGCATCCCATCTTTTTCCTGTTTGCCTCCACTTGGCCTCACCTCTCTTACCACCACCGGCTCGGGCTGGTCATGCAGGGGCTCAGCACAGCCTGGCAGTGCCCTCTAGTGGGAAGTTAAACTCGTACCTCATTGGCAAAACAATTTGTTTTCAGGGTCGGCCTTAATTGTCCTTCTCATTTAATCTTCCTCAGATTAAAATACATACACAATCCCATTGTGTTTTTGCCTCAGGACCGAGTATATCACAATAAACTGATGACCTAGAGATGTGCTGCAAGAGTTTACACAGCAGAAATGGGAAACTACAGTTCAGTGAGGGGGTTTTTAATTACTTTTGATCACAACACAAAATATTGAATCCTGCTGATCCTCACCCTGTTGAAACCCTTGGTTTAATTCATTTAAATCAGCATCAGTGCTGCCACAAAACTGGAGCTCTGTTGGGCAAGAGCTTTCCTGCAGTCACTTCAAACACAGCTTGGGATCTGATGATGCTCAAGGTGTGACTTGGTCTGGGACATCACTACAGCAGTGATTTTGCATTTATTTAACAATGGGGTTATAGTGACACAGGTTTCCTGTTGTCACAGCTGAATTGTGAGGGTTGAATTGAAACAGGAGGGTAAAGCAGCATCTTCTGGCACACCAAACAGAATTCTTGCTGAATGAATCCCAAGGTGCATTTGCACATACCAGTTGAGGGAAGGATGGATTGGATGACAGGATTCTGTAAAGGGATTTGCAACTGTAGCAGAGCAATCACCTAATGAAGCATTTCTGTCTGTCCCCCTCAGGAATAAACTTCCTCTGACCTCATTATATGGGGAATTTTCGTAGCCTAAATGAGATGTTTCCTGAATCACTTGATTACCACCAGTCTTTCCTCTGGATAGCTTGGGGAATCCACTGCAGACCTTCCCCTCCTGTGAGTTAGGGCTGTTGGCTGAACTGATGTTCCCTGAAGGGTCTGTAATGCTTAACAGTTGCTGGGTCAGCTCCTAAGAGTTTCTGGGAGTATCTGTTCTCAAGCTTATTTGCCAAAATCTTTTTCAGATGTTGATGTGAGCAAGTGATGATTCCTCTTCCTCCTGCTGGGAAAAAGAACAGACCTTTTTTTTTTTTTCTGTTTGCTTTTTGATTTTTCCCTTTCTTCCCTGAGCCTGTGACTCACCAGCCCTGCAGAACTGTTGCCATGTTAGGGTTGTGGCATTACCTATTGGTAAATAACTAAAAATGCCTTTTGGTTTCCTGGGTAGAGCAAATCAGATGATTTTTGGGCCAGTGATTGAAATGTGATGAGGTGCATGACATGCAGGAGGGTTTCCAGTGTCAGCTCCTGCAGTAGTAACTCAGAGCTCTTTTCTAACAGCAGCAGTTCTATTTTAAAGCAAACCTGCTTTAAAATAGTTTTATTGTTTTATAAACCTGTTTTTGTAAGAGAACTAATCCTTGTCTTACTGAGGGCAGGGAAAAAACAGCTCACTGGTCCATCAGCACAAGTTAAGTGAAAATGGCAAGAAAATTGATTTATTCTGCTGTGGAATATTTTCCTTGTTTATAAGGAAATTTCTTATGCATGAGCATTGCAATGGAAAAGCATCAGAATGAAACCTGTTTTGATGAAATACACTTTTTTCTTCACAGTCATTAATGGCCATACACCTTGTTTACGGTTGTTGCTGGAAGTTGCAGACAGCCCTGATGTGACAGATGCCAAAGGACAGTAAGTTTTCTTTGTTATTTATTTTTTTTCCACTCTGGTTCAAATAGAATCTCAGATTTCTCTCCAAAAAAAAACCCCATTTCTTTGGAATACTGTATTTCCTGCACTTCTCTTTATAGAAGTTGGCAGATTCCAGAGTACACATTCAGCTGATCTAGGCCATGTAGAAAGGTTTACTTATTAATCTGAGCCTCTACTTCATATTTTTACCAATTCTTCATAGATGCTGAGGGCCAGACTCAAGAAAAAGTAGCCAATTTCTGTTATGTTTCTATAGAGGATCTTTTTCTTCCTCAAACATTGCTGTTTCAGGGTGTACTTTGTATATTAGGCTGGTGCAGTGGAGTAGAATGTCTGTTTGAGGTGGCAGATGCATCTGAGGTGTTCCTGCCAAAATTCTGCTTCTCACTAAACAACAGTTACAGAGGGAGGATAAAGTCTATTTGACAAGTAAAAATGTGTATGGTTTAAAAAACTCCTTTGGGAACAGAGCTGATTGTATGGATGGTTTAAAATAGTGTTAGTCTTAGCTAAAAATGGAAGAATAGATATCTTCCAGGAAAAAAGGGAAGACATGTTAGTCTAAATTTTGACTTGAATTGCTTCCTCATGTCACTACATCCCCTTTAAGTAATTGTGCAGCGTCTGGAAGAGAGATACTTGGGGTGGCTGGGATCTTGGTCACTAGCAGGGATGTTCACTCACTGTCAGTTTGGTGCAAAAGACAGTTTTGTGGGTAGGAATGGAGAGAAATGCAGGGCTTTCTGATGTCACTGTTCCTGTAGGTACCAATAATATGTCATTTTAGAGCTGTGACTGGTTTGTTGTTTGATTGATTGCTTGATATTTTTTTTTCCCTAGAACCCCACTAATGCTTGCAGTGGCATATGGACACATTGATGCTGTTTCTTTATTACTTGAAAAAGATGCCTCTGTAGATGCAGCTGATCTCCTGGGATGCACAGCTTTACATCGAGGGGTGATGGCATTTTGATGATCCTTCATTCTTTGGTTTTCTGTGACTGAACTCACTTCTAAATGCAGTGAATGCATTGTGAATGTAGGGAATACTGTAAATGATGATAAACATGATCAGGCACAGCCAGGGAGGCAGGACAGATCTGCTCTCAGTAATGCTCTGCTTTTGACTTACTTCACATTCACTTTAATTTATTTCCCAAGACACTGATGTGACCACTTTTTTAACTGAGCACCTTAGGAACTCAGAAAAGAATTTCTTGGAAAGAACTGCCCAGGAGTTATTTTCACTTTTCAAGGGGAGGATGGTCCAAAATAAGTAACCCCTAGTGAAACCTAAGGCAGATCTCTTTTCTGCGAGTCAGCAGTTTCACCCAGTGTGAAGCTGATGCAAGAGGTGACACTAGTACAGAACCAGATGATACCTGCAGTGAGCAGGAGTCCAGCACAATTCCTTAATAAAAGCCTTAAAAATTCTGTTCTGGATTGATAGCAGCGCCTGAACATGCCCAAGATACCAAAGCTAACCTGTGCATGATACAGAGGCCACTGATAGCTGTCCATCTGTTAAGAAGTTTCATGTTTCTGATGATACTCATTTTTTCAGAAAAAAAAAGCATCTCTCAGCATCTCTCCCATTCACACATGGTTTTAAAAAGCCAGCCTCAGGTTTTCTGAACCTCACCCCTTGTTCAGCCATTTCCTTAGTCTTCCACTGCTTCTTGCTTTTGTGCCTCACTCAGTGGGGCTCTTGCCAGACCAGGAGTCAATGCCTTTGAAAGGCAGCACTAAATACACTGGAGCATAGCAGTTACCAGAGGTACTTGTGGGAGCAAAGGAGCTTCCACCTTTGTCTTGCCAATCACACCCAGCCCTTCCCTGTTCCCGGGAGAGCAGCTGTGTTGTGCCAACCTCTTGAACTCTTTCCTTCTCTGTTACCAGGTTATGACTGGGCACGAAGAATGTGTTCAGATGCTGTTAGAGAGAGAAGTGTCTGTTTTCTGCAGAGATTCCAGAGGCAGGACACCCCTGCACTTCGCTGCAGCACGGGGTCACGCCACCTGGCTGAGTGAACTGCTGCAGCTGGTGCCGTCGGAGGAGGACTACAGCCTGAAGGATAACCAGGGCTACACACCACTGCACTGGGCTTCTTACAACGGTGAGCTGCTCCACAGGGACCTCTGCCAGCTCTGAGCACGGCCTCTGTTGGAGAGAAACAGGACAACAAAGCAGCCTAAGGCTTTGGAGAAGGTTCAGACAAGGATGCGGATTCTCTCCCCTCCTCTTGCTCTCCGTAGGCAGCATTTGCCGTGTTCACCGTTCAGTCCAGAAGCCAGGGAAATGCCACCAGTGCTTCCCAGGAGCTTTGCAGGTCCTTTGCTTCCAATCACAGAAGGCCGGGGTGAAGCTCTGGTTTTACTGATGGAATTCTCATTGATTTCTGTGGGGCCAGAAATGCTCCTTTGAGGTGTCACCTTCTTAGTTCCTGATGCGAGAGATCGTGTCAACCTTCTGAGCTGAACTCATTATCTTAAACTGGATCATCTGAACTTGCTGCTTCATACAAGGATAAAGCTTCCTAATACCATCATTTCAACCTGTCATTAGGAGTTTAATGGTTGGGCTCAATGATCTTAAAGGTCTTTCCCAACCTAGTTGAATCAATGATTTGTAATGCAATATACATAGCATCACACACAAAAAAAAGAGACTTTCCTTTTTTTTTTCCAGCCTGGATCTATCTTGCTGGTGACATTAAAAAAAACCCCATCAATAAATCTATTTCTAATTTTACCACAGAAGAGCTTATATACAGTGTTCAACTTTGAACTGGGTGTTAAATTCTAGTCTTCGTAAGCCTAATATGAATTAAGTGAATTAATGTGAATTAAGTGAATTAATTACCCATCCCATCTCTTGCAGGTCATGAACACTGCATAGAGGTACTATTGGAACAAAAATGTTTCCGCACGTTCTGTGGTAACAGCTTCTCTCCATTGCACTGTGCTGTGTAAGTAGAAATCTCTAGTTACAAATGCTTTAGGATATGTCTGGGAACAAGTGTCAGCATGAAAAGAAAGCTTTTTGGTTTTGCTTTGGTTTTAGACTATTGGTATGAGCAAATAGTTGGAAAGGTGGCCCTAAAATTGTGTTTATCCTTCTGCTGAGCCAGTGGCAGAATAAAGAGTATTTTTGCCCAAATTTCATACATTGAGGCTATAAGTTTTCATAAGGGAAGAATTCCATAGCATAATTTCAAATTTTTTTTTTTAAAGGCAAGATTATTTTAGTTTGTAGGACCAAGCATGCTTATTAAAACATGTAAGCCATCAGAAGAGTAAGGAATTAAGCGTTGAAAAACAAACTCAGACCTTCCTAACTTCTGCCAACAATTAGAATGAGTGTATTCTGTGTTAAAAGACTGAGAATCTTCCAGAATGAGGGAGGAGAATTACTGCTGTGTAGGCTTCCCTTCTACAACCCACATCATTGAAAAGTAGAAAAGTAATTTGTCATGAAACAGACTTTGAAGTTATAAACACCCCGATATATCAGAGAAATAAAAGCCTCCATGAAGCACCAGTTTGCTTAAAATAGTGGCTGAAACAATTTGTGAAATGTAAATTTCTAGTGATGGCCTGGAATATTTTTTTTTTTCAATATTTATATTCTACACTAGTATGTAATTCTCAAACCCATTAAAAATGGGTGCAACTTTAAAATTGCATGCAAAGGAAAAATGAAAACACTTGTTAAAGCAGCCTGGGTGTGTGTTAGTTCTACTGTGTCTACTGTCACTGAACATTCTTCATTTTCATAATGAAATGAGACAAATTAACTAGAACCAGAAAGATGATTAACTGAATACACCCATAAGAGAATGGTATTTGAGTTGGAAGAGATGCAGGCTTCAGGACCTAAAACATTAGAATAAAGCTTTCTCTATGTAGGTATCTGTGACTGAGTGCTTTCCAGATGCAGGATTGTTGGACATACAGACTGAAGGATTTTAAGGCATGAAGGTTTTAATCCTAGGTTTGTGCTGCTGCCTTTCAATTGCAGGATCAGCTTTGCTTTAGAGACTGAAATTCACAGTAGCAGGTACAGTTTGGTTACGTGGAGAGGTGATGAATAATCAGAAATGTGACTGAAAGCATCACAGCAAAGGGATGTTAGTATCACCTGGGAACAAACTACAGGAAATACGAATGGGAATTGTAGGAAATGAATACTGGAAAGTGAGAAAAGCTGGAGACTTTTTCCCTTTTAGCTCTTTAAAATGCCTTTTCTTTGCCAGAATCAATGACCATGAAAACTGTGCGGCGCTGCTCATCGGCGCCATCGATGCCAGCATTGTCAACTGCAGAGATGACAAAGGAAGGTAAGAGCTTCCTTTGTCTTTCTTCTCAGGAATCCATCCCTGAATTTCTTCATCATCTCATCACTATACAGTTGTAATTTAAAATGAATTAAGTCTCATTGTTTCTATTAATTCAAGTCCTTCAGTAATGCTGCTTACTCCTCTAAGGGTAAGACCATCTCACACTTACTGATCAGCAAAACCTGAGGTAACACTCTGAGCTGGATTGTGCACCAACTGGCTTTCATCCCTGTTAGTCACACTTCAGTCCCAAATTGCCACAGGGAGACAGCAAATGAATTCTAGTGCCTCAGGCTTGTGGAAAATGGTAATCTTCAAAGTGGATAGAACAGCTTCTGCTTTTTATAGTAATACTGTTCAGCCTGGAGAAGAGAAGGCTCAGGGGAGACCTTAGAGCACCTTCCAGTGCCTGAAGGGAGCTGATCCAAAGCCTGGAGAGGGGCTGTTTCCAAAGGCCAAGGGGCAGTGGATTGAAAGGTGTGGATTGAGATGAGAACTAAGGCAGAAGTTGTTTCCCAGCAGAGGGGTGGCCACTGGCACAGGGTGCCCAGGGAGGTGGTGGA
>JANHGL010024270.1:0-11402 GCA_024611195.1 Ceyx melanurus
CAGACCCCGGGGGCGCTCCCCTCCCCAGAGCGGTTGCTGCTGCTGCTCGGTGCCGTGCCAGGCGGGCGCGGCGGACGGTCCCGGCCCGGGCAGGCGCTGTGCGTACCGAGCGGTGCCCTGCGCGGCCGCAGCCACCCCACACGATGCACCGAGCAAAGGCCGGACCCCGGGACGGACCCCGCATCCCCCTGACCCCCTGCGAGCACTCGCAGCCCCCGACCCGCCCTGGACCCAGCACGCTGCACCTCACCCGCTGGGTTCTTTCAGACACGCGGTTCCCTGATTGCTGGCCACTGTTCCAGATCAGGGTCTTTTTGTCCATCCCACTCGAGAGCACTGGAAGCGGAGCCGTAACGGGGCTCTGTGGGAGGTCTGTGGCCAGCAAGGTGTGTCTGCAGCCGGCTGCCCGACAGCTCCTGTGCCCACGTCGAGGGCTGTGACAAGCTGGAATCCTCAACAAGTCTCTCTAGGGCTTGGTGAAATTTTGTACCCCTGCAGGGATGCCTGTAGATCTTAAAAACAAGACGTGAGGGGAGAAAGGGAGCCGGTTTTTTTTTTTCCTTTCTGAATTTTAACAAATGCACCCAACGACACGTTGCTGGGGCACAGCTGGCAGGTCAGCACGCTCCACTGTGTTCCCTACAGCCCCTTTCTCTGCTCCATAGAGTTTTGCGGCTCTTTTGAAGGCAGCAGTTGTTGGGAAAGGAACTTTGGAGCCCTATTCGTTTGTTTTGTTTCCACCTTTTTCTCCCTAGAAAGAACCCTCAAAAAAGCAACAACAATTACACGCCCACCAACCCCCAGCTTCTCAAAATACGCCAGCGTTTCCCCCGTGGGGTGGTAAATTCAGTTTGGAGTTACTCTCTTTGGGGGGAAACACACCAACAGCCCACGGCAGCCACCGGTCTGGCCTGCCCAGGGTAGCTCACGGCCAAACGAGATAAAAGCTGGGATAAAACACTACCTTTGCAGAGCAAAAACCAAGTCAGGCGCTCCCGGGAGACTTCACGTTTGTTCCAACGCTTGATAACATCGTGCTTTGAGCTGAGCTTCCAGAGGCACCACATCTCTCCCCGTGCAGTACTTTGCCTAATCAACATCTGAGACTTTATATCTGCAAAGCCTGCAGGAAAAGATGACTCAGAAAGCAGCGGAAGAGAGAAAAAAAAGGAGCAAATTTTAGGTATCGGTCCACATTGTGCAATTATGCCGTTTTTAGCCTTGCCGACAGAGCTCGGACGCATCGTGCTGATGTCCTAGGATGTTTATCTTCGTACATCGTGGCTCCCTGGATGCCACCCCTCGCCAGGCTTGTACCGGCTCCGCTCCGTGATTGAAATTGCCTGAGCAGCCGCCGGTTCCACACCAGAGGCCACCCAGCCAGCTGATGCACGACCCCCTCCCTTCTCGCTTCCAGCAGCCAGACCGCCTCACGGTCCCTAAGTGCAAACCCCTTCCCCAGCGTGCCCCACTGCCATCGGCACCCCAGAGAGAGGGGCAGGAGAGCCCCCATACCACTGCTTGTCCCAGGAAAACTTTCCTCTGTGTGCAATAATGTTTAAAGGCAATATGAGTAGCTTTTATGTAAAATAAGTCCAAAATCTGTTAAAAAGTCCAGCAATTAGTGTTGTGCTGTTGAAGCCAACAGGAGAAATCCACAGGGACGAACCAGGAGCAGCTGACAAGAGAGGTTGTGTCACAGCAGGAGCCTTTCTTCTTTCCCTGGACTGTCACAGCAATCTGTGGATTCCACAGGAGCAATGCTCCCACCAGCTTACAAGATTAAATGCTGCCGACAAGCAGGACAGGGGGAGAGAAGCGTTTTGGTCTGGCACCCTTTCTGCCAGTAAATCCCCACCTGCTGAAGGGCAGGGAGGCTTCCCATGCCTTTGGAGTAGGACCACTGGAGGCTCTGGGCTTCTGATGCAGGGTTTGGGACTCTCGCCCTGCTCGAGGAGCAGCTGGCAGTGCAGCATGGCCTCTGCTCTGCTCACAGAAGCAGTAGTCAGAAAGGTTTAAATGCAATAAACAGATATAAATAAAAGGGACTGAACAGCAATACCAGTTTGAAATGTAGGAAAGAACACTCTGAAGAAGTTATTTTCATTCCTTAAAAGTCTCTCAAGTTGTCCATAAGCCATTTCTAAGTTTAACAGAGATATTTAGCCATTTTTTTAAATGTCTCCACTCTCCTTGTGACAAGCAAAACCATTTAATTTGTATCTAAAAGAGCGTCCAGAATGTAACAGACACTTGACATTCCACACCATTTAGATGAACTTCCATTTGGCTCTCCACTGAGGTTGCTAGCAGGTTGTTCTCCTCTGCATTGCAATAGCGTGCCTGAATTTTAATAATTACTGTCATATCGAAGAACCAGCCTCCCCCTGAAGCTTCCCAGCCCTTTGTTGTGTGACGTGGGGCTGCTCCTGTCTGGCAGGACACGCCAAGCGAACCCTCGGTTTCAGCAGCAGCCATCTCGCTCCGTGGGAAACGGGTTATGAGGAGGGAAAGCCCCCCCACCCTCCTCAGCCCACCGCAGACCTCACCCTCCCTGGGTGGGAAAGCACAGCTTGCACCGCCCCAGACGGAGAAGACCCCCCCCCCCCAGGCTGCTCCCTCAGCCAGATATCACCCAGCAGCCCTGAAACGCGACGAACGCTCCTCCTCGGTCGGAACAGCGAGGGGGTGTCGGAAGAAAGGCGTCACCCAGACCCGCAGGCGTGCCACGACAGTGGTGCTCATCCCCTGCAGGCACGGGGAGCTGGCCTGGGGACAACACGACCCCCAGAAGCACGGCTCCTTCCTCGGGCGAGTCCCACGGGTGATGTGCTCGAGGCAGGGCCCCCGCGCTCCCGGCGGCCGCCTCCCCACGAGTTGCTATGGCAAACCTGGATGCTGCCACTGCCGCTCGGTTCGGGATCCGGATTTGCCCGGAAACACACGGATCAAAGCGTTTTCTGGTCACACAGGCTAGCTGTCGACGGGAATTTTCCTTAAGGTAAGGTTTAAATAAACACCTTTTCCCCTCTGAGGGAAAGCGGTGGCAGAAAGGGACCGGCACATTGGCTCCTCACCTCGACAGCGAGCTCCAGGCACCTACCCTGGGTTGAGGCTGCAGACAGCACCCTCCTAAATGGCTCGTGCAAATGTTTTCATGCAATGAGTTCATTTAGGTGGCCCCATGCTTCACTGAGCATGAATTACACCTAATTGTGCCTGCTGCTGAACAGCAGATAAGCAGCATTGTTTGAATTCTGCGAGTTGGCATCAGGCTGTCCCGCTGGGCACGGTCGGGGTGCACAGCACCCCCGTGTCCAGTTTGCACACCCTGGTGCAACTCTGGCCCGGACGGCTGCCCCAAGGAGCCCCTGGGAGGCTGGTCTCGGTGCACACCACGCAGAGTCTGGCGTACAAAGGAAGGGCACGCACAGATTCTGCTCCACTCTGCCCAGTCACCGATAGCACACTAGCCAGACCCCTGAGAAAAACGTGTAGCAACTAATTCAGTAATACATTTGAGGAAAGAAAAAAAACCCAACACGTACATCAGAGTAAGAGATGACACCACCAGGTTACAAAATGAAGCACGGTTATATTTTATTCTGGTGTTCTCATCCATCCCCGCACACGGAGCACATACACTTGTGCAAAAGCATTTGCTGCCACGTGGAGCGAATGCGTCGGGCCAGGGGCTGCCCAGAAGGATACTGGGCAAAGCACCACGACTGCAATGGAAAAGAGTCATCTGGACCACCATCGGATTTAGAGCAGAGGCTCAGCAGTGCCACCCACCCTCATTATTGCTGCTCAACACCAGCAGGACTCGGGTTGGAAGGGGTTCTCCTAACCAGAGGCTGCCTGGGCTCCTATTAAGGCTTATCTGGTGAGGTTCAATGCTACCATTTCTGTACGTACGCAAAGCGGATAAATGCAGATTAAAAACTCCGTACGCACAATCACTCCACAGGTAACACCACAATGGAGAAACTACTCGACGGTCGGGGCCAGAGGGCAACCTGGGTGGGGAAAAACCACTTCTGAAGGTACAAGCAGCCGGAACCGCGTTTATCGCCGCATCGCCACGCTCGCTATGAAACGAAACCCTCTCTCTGTAAGTGTTCTGTGAATTATAAAATAAATCAGCAGCGAAAAGTGTCGGAAGAAACCAGAGAGTACCCGGGGGCCAAAGGCATCCCCGAGGTGCCGAGGGGCTCCCCCCGTCCACCTCCCAGGAAGGGGGTGCGGGAGTCACGCGTTTGAGCGGGAATGCCATGGGCCAGGACAGAGGTATTTCAAATGCAGACATGGAAGCCGTACTGGGATGGACTGGAGGAGACTTGCTCCTCCAGCTGCCCAAGAGAGCAGGAGGGACCACCAGGAAGGGGGCTGCAAAGAGCTGCCCTCCCCAAACCTGCCATCCCTTAAAACAAAGAAACAAACAAACAAACAAACAAAAGCTCCAAACGTGTATTATTGCCAGCAAAAAGTTTTAAGACCTCCTTGCACCAAAGATGAGGTGAATTAATTTGTTACACATGGTCTCGTTCTGTTGTGGATGGGAGGAGCTGGTTTGTAAGAGAAGGGGAAGGAGCAGACATGGATATACCGTCTGTGAGGTAGGGGGGGAAAAAAATGGGGGGAAAAAAAATAACAGGGGAGAGAAGCACTTAATAGGTTGGCTCTGAACTTATCTCTTGCACGAAAATGATTGTCACAAGAGTCACTAGTGAAAATAAGGTAGGAAAATGTTTTCCATAAAGGTACCTTTCTGTTTCTTTCAGTAACAGAACATTAACCCGAGGTCCGTCAAGTGTTTTCAGTTCACCACCCAAGGTACGCGGTTCCAGCCTCCCAGGGTGCCTCCCAGTCCGCGGGGTGAAGACGACCGTGGGCCCCACAGGACCGTCCACGTGTCCATCCAGGGAGAGGGTCACGCAGGTGTCCCACGGGGTCACCCTCCGAAAGCGTCCAGGTGCCTCCCACACCGACATCCCCGCCACGGGGCACTACCCGAAGCGAAACTTGAGGCGGTACTTGACGGGGCCGGGGCTTTTCCGAGGCGAGGACGGGGCGACCTTCGGTTTCGGCGGTGGCTTCTTTTCGGGGAGGGTGACGGTGAAGGCGAGCTCGGGGGGCTGCGGCTGCCGGAATCGCGGGAGGAAGTGCGTGGAGACGTGCTGGGGTCGGGCGCGGGGGCTGCAGCCCCGCTTGGCTTTGCCCCGCTTGTTGAGGGCCACGTACCACTGGCGGCCCGAGCGCGGGCTGCGGTGGACGGCCGAGGCGTAGGTGTTGTAGCTGTTCTCCTGGAATCGCTCCCGAAACTGGCAGTCTGCCGTGAACCGGGCCTGCGGGGACAGAGCACAGCCACCGGTCAAGGGCTGCTTCCACACAGCCCTGCCACACTCGATGGGTTCTTCAGTCTCCCCAGAACAGGTCTAAATGGGCGAACAGCATCATAGGACACCCGGGAAGCCCGCTCTGAGACCATCAGGCACTCAGCAATTTGGAACACACACCCCCCCCCCCCCAGCACGGATACTTTCCGTAGCTGCTTGCCCCGCTGCCTTGGGCTTCTTTGGAAAAAGCGGGCTGGCCTGCCCAGGCAGCACCCTTCCCTTCCACCCCAGCTCTCCACCTGCCCTTCCCACCGCGAGAGAAAGCAGCTCCGTGCCCCCTGTGCCGCAGCCCTGCCAAGGACTCTCGGGGTGAGCCTGTGCTCCGTCTCCATTCCCACCCTTGCACCCCTCACATGGGCACTGAATCGTCGCTTAATAATCTGGAAAGACAATTTGCATGCAGATTTTCACTGCTTCACTGAACGTAGCTTTGATTGCATTGGAATTCCTTTTCTTCTTCTTTGTCTTAAATGAACTTGGGGTGTTTTGTCCCTTGATAACCTGAAGAAATTACTTTCAGCTCATGATCATCACCTCTTATAAACAGGGTGGACCCACTGGTTCACAGACAGGTGGGGGGGAAAGGCTTCCCACTGCCCGAGGAGACAGGCTGAATATTGACTGCGACAGCTCCTTGCTGTCAAAAGGGGAGGAAAAATAAACCCATCATGCAGAAACACAAAAACAGAGCCGTAACGCTCCAGCTATGTACCCACAACCGCAGGAAACCCGGCTGCGGCTTCCATCAGCCCCTCTGAAAGCCTCGGGCACACTTCCATCTGACCACGGGCGTGGTACCCGGTGCCCCGGCGGCAGCTTCTCCAGTCATACCTGGGTCGCTGCAGCCTGACTGCAAAGCAACGCTTCAGAACTGCTGACGTGAAAAGGCCGTGGAGCTCTCGAGCTTCAAAACCCCTGGCAATGGAGAACGAGACGAAAGCCCCAAGTAGTGCTCGCTAACCACAGAAGGCCCGCTGGGCTGGGATCGTTTTTAACCACCCGATTTAACCAGAGAAGTTGAGTCCTGCAATACGACAGAGTCCCCCGCCTGCCATGCATTGTTCTCCTCACAACACTTCGAATTAACTCTCTTTTTGCTCTTCGAAGAAACATCGCCTCGGTAACTCGTTTTGGCTTTGCCTGTCTTTCATGCATCCTCAATGCTGCATCGCCCGTGCACGAGTATCCACCTTCCCACAGCAAGTCTCCGCTGACCCCCTGTTGCTCCTGAAGCCCCAACACGCACAGCCACGCTCGGGCACCTCCCCACATCGGCTTCCGATCTCCTGAAATAGGTCCCCGTTTCCCAACGGGATCAGCAAACGCCAAGAACAGAGGTTTTTGGCACGGACGAATTGACTGCCCTGCCCCAGGCTGGTCATGGCTGATACCGAAAATGGCTCAGGTGTCCTTTGCAAGTGCTGCTGTGAATAGAAGATGTTCACGCTCCTGCTCATATGTATCCCTGGAAGGACAGGTAAGTTTGGCACTGCCTCGCTCGTGGGTAAGCCGAATTGTCATTTCCAATGCGGCTCGGCATTTTGGGGGCAGTGGGAGGACTGCCCCGCTCCCTTTCTAGAGCGCCATAGGAAAAGTTCCTGCGCAAAGTGATTTTTGGGGAGCTGCTCCCTAACAGTCGGAGCGGCATCCCCTCCAAAGCGGTACCCGGGGAAGCACGGGGGCTCTCCAGCCCTGTACACGGAGGGACGCTGCGGCCTGCTCCCACCGGCAGCGTGTGGGGAAGGAGGAGAGCCGCAGCCGGCACACAGAGGGAAACCTTCGCCAGCAGACAGCGACCCTCCCTGGGAAGAGCGTCAGCTGCTGCTTGGCCATCACGCCGACAGGCTTCCCCACATCCTGGCCTCTCGGCTCAGCAACCATCGTGTTTCAGCTAGGGAAAAGGCGTTTTTCCCAGCCCGGGGAAGTCATCACATCCGCAGCACTCTATCTGGCCATCGGATTTGCTCTGCAGCAGCTCAGAGACTAATCATGAAGAACAATCCTGAAGTCAATTAAATTTCAGAATCCAATTCACCAGAGATCTGCTCCAGCAAGGACTGCCGGGTGTTCGGTTGACTCGCAAAAACTCCCGAGGAAGGAGATTTACCCGAGCCCCCCGAGGCAAATCCATCCTTCGGGGTCCCCGCGAGCCCCCGCCGAGAGCGACACCGTACCCCTTCCTCCCCTTTCCATGCTAAAAACGTACAAAGAAAGGACTGTGGAGTTATCAACGAGGAAAAAAGCCATCTGTGCACGCAACTGATAATTGCCAGGATTACTGTCATTTTCTGAAGCCGGTGCCTCTAAAAAAGAACCGCTTGATAATTTAATTAAGTTGCCACAAAAAAAAAAAAAAAGAAACCCACCAACTCCAGAAAACAAAACACAACAAACGCAAACGAAAAAGGAAGGCTGCTGTAAGCCACGGGGCTGGAATAAAGCTGGGCCCTGAGAGCCGGTTTGGAAGTAGCCCGAATCCCTGCAGGAATGACTTTTATCTGCGGTTCAGCGCAAAGTCACCGGCGTGACTCCCGTATCAAAGCACTGCCCTGAGTGACGGGCGCAGGACGCGCTTTGTACTGCTCAAAACTCATTAGGCCATGAAATAACTTCATCCTGCCAAGGCAGGAAAGAACAACAGATGCCGGGTTTGCATTATCAGCATTATTTAGCCCAGCAATCTTTAGACATTCGGGTCAAGTTTCTACAAATTCGCGGCTTTCATCCGAGCGGAGCATCGTGTGTCCTCACCCCCGTCCTGACCCGCCTAATCGAGGTCCCTCTCCGGCACTGCCCTTCGTGTGCTGACAATTAAGCGTACACCGACGAGGTTTGATCTAATTTCTGCCTGCACCGGGGTATAAATCAAGGCTTCAGCTCAAAGAAGGGGCCCATTGTACGCTGTGAAGGAATAGAGTCTCTGGAGGCTCTGGGATCACGCTCCACCTGTTTCCTTCTCCTCTCCATCCTTCACCCTTCCACTGCTGTCCTCCTGCCCCATCTTCTCTCTCATTTTCTTCCGCGCAGCCATTGCCCCCTTCCCCCAGATGCTGCTCCTGTGCGGTTTCCTAAAATACACAACCATGTGCTCACCCTTTAAGCATTGTTAGGTTTCAGAAGCAACACTCTAATAAGACTCAAGGAAGAGAGAGGCAAGTTGATAAATCTCACTCGAAGGCGATCTACAGGCTCAGGCAGCATAAGCACTTCAGCAACATCTCCTTCACAACCACGAGGTTTGCCTCAAAACTGCAGGGCAGACAACTGGCTTTTCCCCTCTTCTCGGCTCTCAGTCCCGATCAGGCTCCCTGGGAACAAACTTGAGGTGAACAAGTCATCTGAGATGCTGCGCAAGAATCGCTTTCATTTGTTTAAATGATCTCTAGAACTAACAGGAAAAAAATTAGGAAGCAGAAGCTTGAAGTTGAAAAAAGAAATTAAATCGACTTAGAGGATTTTTTCCATGCAAAAAGCCTGGAAAAAGCACAACCAGACCTGCAGGAAACCCCAACGTTCGGGAAAGCAGAAACAAGAGCCATTTTTCCACTCTAGCTGCCATACTTCCCCACGGGCTGGACCTCACCTGCCTGAAACTCCGCACGCCCCACGCTGTCAGCGGGGGACATGTCTCCTCCGTGGGCCAAAGCTCCGGGGGAGCACGTCCCCTTCCCGCAGCGGCGCCACGCACGCCGCTCGCCGGGAGACGTTTGGCTAAAACCATCTGCGCGATCTGCCGCAGAAGTAGCTAAAAATAAACCGGCAGCGCTCAAAGAACGAGTCCTTTTGATGCAAATACCCAACTGCAAGAAAAAAAGAAAAGTACTTCTCTTGGTTAAATGCAGTAAGCAAGGACACGGGCTTCGGGGTTCCCGGCTCCACCTGTCCCCTATCTGTCTGCGCGGTGCCGCCGCCACCCCGCACGGAGCCCTCCCGGCGGCCTAGGGCTCGGCACGCCAAGGCCCTGCCCGGGAGCGTCGCTGCCGCGTGCACGTGGAAGTGACACGAGGCCTGTAATAAACAATACATACTGATAAGCAGGGGGGGTTTACTTACACTTGCATGGAGTTTTCCTTTTTTTGACATCGCTAAAAATTTGTTGCTGAAAACTCCTCGTATTCCTACAATCCCCTGAGACACAGCAAATATTTCCAAAATACCTAGGATGACAGAAATCCCAAAATAAATCACAGTTCTTTTCACATCAGTGTGACAAAGAAAAAAAAAAATATTTTTTTTTTTCAATTCAATCTCATAGGTTTGCATTTCCTCTTCTCAAGACCCTGCTGCTCAGCTGCCCGGTTCCACGCAGCTCCTGCTCTGTCCCTCTGCCCGGCAGAGCTACAGGTCTGTGGGGTTTGTTTCTAAAGATGTGTTTTAGAGTAGAATTTCTGACTTGGCTGCGACAGAGTGAGATCACCCCTGGGGAAATCCCCCTCGAGCGTGGGAAAAGCTCCTCGTGCCTACAGGCGTCCCACCGAGATCAGCCTTACCCGTCCTCCTCCCGTACCTGCCAGGCTCTGTAAATAAAGGTGCACCACACATCATTTAAGGCTAGAAGTATCAAAAACATTTCTTAGGCCTTCTCTTTGCAGCAGGACTAGGGGCCGGAGGTGCTACACAGCACACCCACAAAAGAAACCAAGCTGCTTTCCCCTCGAACAAGTATCTTCCGAGTAGGATTGGGCTTTGACCCGTGGCAGGGGGTATGTGACCCATAATTCATCTCTCAGAAGAGCTTCAGCCTCCAAGCATCACTCAGCAACAGCACTGACACGTTCCCACACAGCACGGTGTTCCTCCAGACCCCCGAGCACCCCCATCGTCTGGGGGTGGAGCCAGGATAAGCACCATGTCCCCACTGTGCTCTTCCCACCCTGAGAAAAAAAAAAATAATAAATCGTTGCTACCTCTGGCTACAGCCCTCAAGCAGCCCCACTGGGGTCTCAGCCCTGCAGGAAGGAGATGGCGAGAGCATCTCGGCCGGCCCCAGCGAAGGACTGGCGGATTAACGTGCCAAGAGCAAACATGAAGCCGCCGTTAAATCCCTAAGGCCAGGGGATCGGATCACCACTTCCCATGTTTATTTTAAGGAGGAAGCGTAACTTCTGGAGGCACCCGGGTCCTGGCAATGAGGTTCCTGGGGGGGCACTTTTAGGGGCTGCCGGCCACCCCTTCGCATCCCCCGTGCTCCAATCCTAGCGACCGCCAAGAGACGTGGGGTTGCGCAGCCCCACTGCAACAAAGCGTGAACCCTCTCCAACACGCTCCCTGTCCTCGGGGGCACCCCTCAACCCGTTGGCCTCTGTGGGGGTGTGGTGGACATGCTGACAGGAGAGACATGATCCCAGTTATTGGGGTGCCCTGGGTCAAGGTTCATTTCCCAGAGGCCAAAGCTGGGGTTCACTGCCAAAAGCCAAATTCTTCCCCACAGGGGATGTCTCCTCAGGGCAACACCTTGGCGTGCCCCCCGCCACCACCAGCACAGGGCCCCAGCTGGGTCTGGCTCTGGTCTCAAATAGAGAACTGGTACCAGCGTCATCTTTCCAGGGAGCAAATCTCAAAGAGGAAAGAACTTCGCATAATCCAAGTCCACGTAAAACAATTGTGGCATCAAAGGCTGCACACGTCTGGGGGGAGAGTCCCTCCTGCCGCACCTCTGAGGGGCAGGGTCTAGGGGGGCGTGGCGCAGGCAGCCCCTCCAAACTCACACCCTCCGGAACAGCCCCAGCATACACGCCCCATTGGTCCCACTCATCCCCTCGGCAGCCTCTCCTGGCCCTGCATCCGCAGCGCTCCTCGAAACCCCGAGCAAAGGTTTCTGGGCTCCCAGCACCCCTGCCCACAGGCTTCCCTCCAGCACGAGCCCACAGCACAGACCAGGGCCCGAACGATTTGGTCCGGGCCACGTGCGGCTGTGGGTCTGTGAGCACGCCCGACAGCCGAAGCCACGCTTGCTGCCAGGGTCACCTCAGGCCCAAGCCCTCAGGCTCTAAGTGATTTTTT